>CABHPH010162061.1:32520-80884 GCA_902168325.1 Peromyscus nudipes | reverse complement strand
CAAGGATACAGCCAAGCATGATGACTCATGCCTTTAATCCCAGAAAGTGAGCCTTTAATCCCAGGGAGTGATGGCAGAAAGCAGAAAGGTATATAAGGCGTGAATGCCAGAAACTAGAAGCTTTTAGCTGGTTAAGCTTTCAGGCTTTGGAGCAGCAGTTCAGCTGAGATTCATTCTGGATGAGGACTCGGAGGTTTCCAGTCTGAGGAAACAGGATCAGCTGAGGAACGGGCCAGGTGAGGTAGCTGTGGCTTGTTCTGCTTCTCTGATCTTCCAGCATTCACCACAATAGATGGCCTTAAGTTTGATTTTATTAATAAGCACCTTTAAGATTCATGCTACACTGTCTCATTTATGTGTCCCATAAATTGTTTAGACCCTTTACTTCTCTTCTTTACCTTAGGTGCCCCCTGAATTTGATACATTTGTGTAACTTGATTATAAATCATTTTATTTATTTCTTTTTCACCTGTTCATATCTGCAAGTGAATGTTCTAGTTCAGCTCAACTGAAATATTTGATTCCTCATCTTCAGATTTTCTCTTTGTTCCTTTAAAGAGTCTGGTATTTTTAGTTTTTTCATATATCTGTGTTCTAGTTCAAGTGTATACTTTGTCTATACTTTTCTTTAGATCTTTGAACATACCTGAAGCCTATATTCAAAATTTTTATCTAGCTTATCTGGTGACTTTAATTCTTTAGGGATGTCTTCTAATATGTTATTTTATCCCTTTAATACTCTGTTTCCTCATGTCTTCTATGCTTTATTATTTTTATCTAGAAGGTGGCTATGACCTCTGGCTTCATGATGCAGCACTTCTTTTAGCTTGGCATGCTCTGAGTCTGCGATCAGCCTGGGAGCAGACACAAATTCTTCTTGGTTTGGTCTGCTCATTAGTGTTTCCCGTTCTGACTATGGGTCTTCAGATTCCTTGCATACACAGCTGCTATTTAATTTCTCAGCTACTTAGAGACCCACAGTAGTTTCTCAGAATCTTCAGTATCTTTTGACTTTTGTCTTAAGCATTTGTGGATCTGTAGCTTTCTCAGTCAAAATTTTCTGTAGCAAATTTTATCTTTAACCTTTGACTGTGATCCGAGTTAGAAGATACAGAGAATAGTCCTGGGGAAAGTTACTAAGTTGTAGAGTACTTGACTAGCATTCACAAAATCTTGGGTTCTCTTTATAGCACATTCTTTTAATATAGAAATTAAAAGGTAAATGCAAGATACCAGGAGTTAGTTTATGGTCCATGTTAGCTACATAGCATGTTCAGGACTAGCCTAGGCTACATGCAAACAAAAATAAAATTTACAAAAGAAGGAAAATATACATACTGAATATTCTGGTCTCCATGTATCAGGCCTCCAGATAGATGAGATGAAATAAAAGAAATTTTATATTCTTTCTTTAGTTTGAGGGAAGGAATTTTGAAGTGAATTCTTAATTCTGCATTCCACAAAACAGAACTCTAACATTATATTCATGGAGTATAGAAGTTGAAAACATAACTGTGGTGAAATTTTCTGCTATTTTGTCTCATTTTTATTAGTTAGTTGAGAACTTCACACAATGGAATTTGATCACATTCACCCCTCCCTCAATTCCGACCAGAGGTACCCTCCCTTCCCTACCCACCTAGTAACATGATCTGTTTTAATCAAACACACTAACAAAGAGCAGTATAATTTTTGTTGCCTATGTACTCTTGGGTGTTTGGTCTTCTGCCTACCATGCTGATCTACTTTGATAGGCCATATCCATTAAGAATCTAGCATCCTCACACAGACATATATGCAGGCAAAACACCAATGCACATAAAATAAAAATAAATAAATTATAAAAAGAAGAAAAAGAAATGTGACTTTTCCTCTCTCAGCATTTATCAACTGCCCACTTTTCCTCTGCCTGCTGTGATTTTGAATGGCTTGATCTTGCACAGGTCACATGCATGCTGTCACAACCTCTGTTCTAAAATATAAGAAAATTTAAAGAAAAGAACATAATATATTTTCCCAAGTAAATATTTTATTCATGATATGGAAAGAAAAATATGTAATCCCAAAGCTTGAGAACATTTATTCATTTTCAAGAGATTAGATATATTAAGTTCATGTAGCTGCAATCAAAATCTTTAGAACTAGGATAGTATATCCAGACATGTGAAAAATGTTTATATGCATTATTTCATGTGTGTGACAATATAAAAATTAAGTAAGGCTCTGGGGTTTAAAAAGTACCCAAAAGAACACTCAAATATGCTTCTCATCAAAATGATGTTTGACATTAGACCATTTTCCCCTTGTAGGGTAAAAGGGCCAGCCAAAGAAACATACCCTAGCCCTGAAACCAGAGACAGTGAAAGAAACACACTTTGGCCTTGAAACTAGAGCCAAAGAAACACACCGTGAACCTGAAACCAGAGGCAAAAAATATATTTTGGTCCTGAAACCAGAGCCAGCGAAAGAAACACACTGTGGCCCTGAATCCAGAGTCAAAATGCTAAAATGGCCAATAAAAGAAACACTCTGGCCCTGATCAACACAGCATGAAAACCAACCAGTCCCTGATCATGAAACCAACCAATCCCTAAGCATGGAATCCAGCCAATCTCTGAGCTCCAAGCTCAGGAATTGAAATCTGACCAATTCTGACCCTGAAAATCTTCAATCTGGAAAACCTCCATCCCTCAGGGAGCCCTATATAAGCCCTGTACCTGTTCAGTTGGGGGCTGCCTTTTTCCACTCTGGTGGAGGCAGCAGCTCTCCTGGATTCTTCCCTCCCAATAATCACTTGAATAAGGTTTGGGTGAGACCTTTCTTCACAAGAGTGGAGTGAAACAGAGAAGTAGCAACTTTTCTTTGGAGCCTGAGCAGGTGGAGCAGAACAGAGCAAAACAGTAACAATTTCCTGGGAAAACCTTCCCCTAGCAGAACAGGTTTTTACACTCAGGAGGGGCCTGAGGATCTGAGCAGA
This sequence comes from Peromyscus nudipes, assembly GCA_902168325.1. NCBI lineage: Eukaryota > Metazoa > Chordata > Mammalia > Rodentia > Cricetidae > Peromyscus > Peromyscus nudipes. The sequence goes on along the minus strand of CABHPH010162061.1, from coordinate 77,907 downwards.
ACTGTAACAACTTCCCTGGGGAAACCCTCCCCTGTAGGAGCAGAGTTGTTACATTGGGGAAACTTTTAAGTGGCTTTGTTACATTCCTTGGGTCCTGACTGCCAGGATCCCTGTCCATCCAAGCTGCAATGCTCACACCCCTTATGCATCTATTGCCTTCTGTAGATAGTTGATCTACAAGTGAAATTACAGATGGTGTTTAGATTTCTATCTCCAGCATGTATTTCTTCTGTGTAGCCTGGGGGTATAAAATTCCTTTCTGTTCTTACCATAGGTGAGTTATTCTACATGTCCTTTCGTTGCTTGTAAATGAAGTCTGGACCACCACATTTAAAATAGCATATTATGTCGCTACAGATAAAATGTTAATAAATTAACATCAAAAGAAACTTTTTGCTTAGCTTAATGTATACAGTAATAGGACTAATTAGGAAAACATATTGATTATGAAAATCAATAAAATTTCTATTTGCTGGTGCCAATGAGTATGTATTCAACCTCTAATAATAATGCCTTCAGCACCATTTTCTCCCAGTGGAAAATGCTAATATTCATTAAGGAAAAGACAGGGGAAGCTGCTGGATAAATATTGTGTGTGTTCTCCATTTAGTCAAGCTCAGGTAATGGTTCCATAACTTTTTTTTCCCATAACTCCCCAATCTTTTGTTTTGTTTATCCCTGGCCCTCTCTTGCACTGTGCTCTTTATTTCATTGCAAATGCAGCTAAATAAATAAGTCAGTTTTTTTAGCCTATGTATTTCAAAGCTATTCTTCACTGCCAGTAAATCTCACCCTTTATATTCACTTGTCAGATAAGGACCGTAAGCAGGAAGGAGGAAACACAGTTCCACTCCTCACGATCATCTCAGCAATCCTTCACCAACGGTTATGGGATACCATCAGGTTAAAATAGAATCTATCTCAAATGTGATATTGCAGAGGGTTGGAGGAATTGCATTTCTAATGGAAGAAATATAGGATAGTTTTCCACCTTTCAAAGGAATTCCAATGACAATGAAGATAAGAAAATCACAGTGTGAAATGGGAAGGTGTCATCATAACTTAGGACAAAGTAGAAGCATGTTTGACTGCATGGTGGAGAAAAGGCATGACAGACCACTGGCCTTCAATTTAGTGTGCTGAGTGTTTATGACAACGGGACCCAAAGAACCTCTGTAAACCCAGTCAGAGAATGGAAGGAATCGCTAATGAATCAGGCAATCACCTTTAGAGTAATTTTTAAATTGCAGGCAATTTAAATTGCAGGCAGGAAAGAGTTAGTTCTTTTTTATGTTATTGTTTTTATTAATGGACAAACAAAAAAAAGGAATAAATTAGGAAAATGTAAAGAAAAGTATCTGAGATCATAACTCATAGTTACAAATACCACAAACAGTCACTAACATTTTGGTTAAGTCAAAATAGGTAAATAAGCAACATGATTAATGTGAACAGAATTTTATAAAACTAATGTTTATGCTCCAATGAATTATAAAATGATTAAGTATGACAATAGACATCCTACTTTTTAATTATTTCAAAGGGAAATGCCACAGGATTAACTTTTATTTTTAGCAGTTATTTGAATATAATATAATCAAACTTCAGCAACTGTGGACAGTACCTGTCTTTTCATTATTATTTTATCCATATGCTCTTTATCAAATATTGAATATGAATTTGGTATTATGCACTAAAATAAGTTCTATCTCAGCATCAACAATTCAAATTCTTGAACTTCTGCATGAAACTTGATTACATCTTCAGAGTAACTTAAGTGAAAGAGGACAGTGCTGTTTTCTACTAATTTGTATACTATCACAAAAGAGGTGCATTTGGTTAACCATCAAACAAAAAGTGTTTAACCTTTTCTTGTGCAAATTATAAGAACCTGAATCCTTTTCCCTTTGTTCTTATAAGCAATATTTATACAGTTCAACCTGTTGGTAAATAATTGACCAGATTCTAGTTTTCTACTAGTGGAACAGATATGAATAAAGAGAAATTAAATTATAAAAGTAATATGTATCAAAGAAATAATATATATGAATTCTTTTACTATTTTTGTAGTATCAAATATTTCTTCTTGATTTGTATTTTATACAGTTGGTAGTTAATTGTTACACACATATTGCCTAATAAAAATGAATAACATAAATTTGAATATTGTATATGAATTATTGCATACTTTCAGAGGTAATCAGTAGGCCGGCTTAGGTCTTTTTGCTCTATTTGGATAGAAATCACACCTTTGGTGACTAATTCTTCTTGTGTTCATATTCATTGGCCTTAACACTGTGAAGACTTGTGAGATATTCTGACAGAGTTAAGCTTGGAGCTCCAGGCCCTCAAAACTACAGACTTAAGTCCATGGACCTTAGGACACAGAGACACATAGCTCTAGGTGCTCAGGGTAGAGCCCATGACATTTAATTGAGAACAAAATACAGGCAGCAGCTACAGACATCAGCAGATGGCCATAGCAAACGTCAATCAACATTACATTGCCCCAGTGCTCTGGTTTTAATGGGCCTCACCCATTATAGAAGCTGCTATGTAGTTCTTGGGACTCTGATATCCTGACCCTTGCCCTTCAAATCCTGGTTATGCCCAGAAACTTTTCAAGAAACCATGGGCTTCATACCCACCACCTTTTGAGTGGCTTGCAGGATGTGGTCCAACTAGTCTAAGAGTGTGTGTCTCTCTGCAGAAAGTCCAGAAAGCCAATAGTTGTTCAGTCCACGACATTGGATGTCTCTGATGGTCTTCAGGATACATAGCAATTTGGAAGAGGTAGGCTCAACACCAGTGAAGGAATGCCTCAGCAGCAAAGAGTGAAGGAAAGCAGGCAAAGAGCAAAAGCTTCTTTCAGCTGCCACCAGAAGTTGTAGCCCAGATTAAAGAGGGATCCTTCTACCTCAAATAATCCAATCAAGAAAACTCCCCTGCAGGTATATTTAGCTGCTTGGGTTTTAGATATAGTCAAATAAACAACCAAGAATAGTCTTCACATGAGATATACAAATGAATATTTAAATTTGCACCAATCATAAAACATCTTCTAAATCTATCAATGACAGTTTATTCATGAGGACAAATCACAGAACTTTGACTAATGGACATTCTCACTCACACATTAGAATTCTTGAATCACTGAGAGAACTACTTCCCTTCTGGATGGAATGGGAAGGGCTTCTGGGTGAATGGTTATAAGCACTTCCTCCAAAACTGGTACATGTGTAAGGAGTGGCCTTTCCTAGAGTAAGGCCTCCACTGATGAAGTCAAGGCTTCAGTTGTAGGGTTACTGGTAGTAGGCATGAAATGGTATTCAGAATCATACTGAGGGACTTGAAAGAACCTGGATAAGTCAGAGGCCTTCTGATTGGTTGCCAATGGGATGATTAGTTGAAAATTCCTCATTTGACATGGAAGGAATCTGACAACCTCGGAGGATCGATTGTATTGTTTGCAAAGCTTTAATCATGAAGGACAAAAGCATCAAGGATAATTTACATCAAAGAATTATCAAGAAATTACCATTCTTAAAAGTCATTACCTGAGTTTCATTCTTATACTGCTGAAGTGTCTTTAATCTCCTATTAAATGATCCAGGGAGCCAGAGTCCCTTTAATCTGTCTCACATGTTTTCTTCTAAAGCAATATATGATTTTACTAATTTATGAGGTGGGTGCTAAAATTATCCCCACTGAGAAAGAAAAGAGACTAGAGAAGCAGGCAAGTGTAGCAGCCTCTAGAAACAGAAAAATAGTGACATAATAGTGTTTGAAATTAGGCAGTGCAGCTTCAGAGATATCCATCTTTTGTACTGACAGATGATGCCTTCTTCAGAAGAAAAGAAAAATATTTCAAATGTCAGATATGTATATAAGATCTTTATGCATATGCTGAACAATGTCTCCTATCAATTCCCATGTTTAGTATCTAGCCCCAAGTATCTCAGAAAGGGAGTATATGAGAGCAAGTACTTTTGAGGAAGTCCTTAAGATAAAATGAATTCATATGTCTGTTATATAAATAAGAGACATTGATATGGATTTGGAAAAAGAAAACTCCTAGGAGAGCATACAGCAAAAATGAATCCAACTGCAAATGAAGAGACATCTCAGAAGAAATCAAATCTAGTGGCAGCAGCATCTAGGATTTCTAATGTTGAGAACTATGAGAATTATATTTCTTTTGTTAGAGTCACACTAGAAAATGATTAAATAGGTATTTGCTAACTTCTTTTGAAGGTTTTGAGTAATGGTCTCACTACATAGCCCTGGCAGTCCTGGAACTCACTAGGTAGATCAGGTTGGCACTGAACTCACAGAGACCCACAGGCCTTTGCTTCTTGAGTGTGAGATGGAAGACACCACCACACCTAACTATATCTACTAACTTTGTGAAATAATATAAACAAGTATCTATTACATTTTGCAAGGCATATCTGTAACACCATCATTTTGAATATGATGAGGCTTTGTTGATGAATAAAAGCTTGTCCTTGACAAGGATTGAAGACATGATAAAGTAAATGAGTTTTTCTATACACTGAGAAAACACAGCTGCCAAATATCAGACTCAAAAGAATGAAAGTTCTCCAAATTAAACATATATTTAACACTCAAGAAACTATAGTTTGCAGAGTAGATTAACTTATTTTTAAAATTGCTTGGTGATAGTTCCTGTCTTCCACAATTCCTAACTGGCTTTAGATTTTAGTGAGTTTGTTTTGTTGTTGTCCTTTGTACTGGTGTAATGGTTAATCCTGTCACAAGGTTTGGTTAGAGATGCCCGGATAAATTCTTAGTCTGTGAGTGTTTCCAGTAATGATTCAACTCTGATGGCTCTGATTCAATCAGTAAATTCATAATGTAGTACCAATTGAGAGTGAGTCTCACTGGGGGAAAAATGTCACTCTAGCAATCTCCTGAGGACTAAAGCTAGCTCTGGCTCGTCTAGATACCCCTTCTCACTTTCCTTTTCATCAGGATATTATATGTTCTGCTTTGCCATGGTTTTCACACAATCACAAAGAGGTGTTTATGAAACTATGATGAGAAAGTAAGCTTTATTTCCTTCTAAGTTGTTTATATCAAGGGTTTGACACAGCAGTAATAAAATCTGATTGAAGAGAACTTATACAGAGCTATTCACTTTCTATTTGTAAGCTTAATGAATGCTTAATATCAATAAATAATAATCCCTTATATTAAACCTTGAAAAATGACAATGAACATCTTATCAAAAAATGGAATTGAAATTATTTCTTGTTATGAACATATGATAAGGCTGTGAACATGAACCAATATTGGCATCATTATAAATCTATAGAAGTTTTAATATATTTGTGATTAGTTTTTTGTTTAATTGAATAGCTGGGATCACACTCAAGACATTGTAGATGCTAGACAGTATGATTTTTAATGTTTGGGTTTATTAGTGGGAGATATACATATGTAAATGTGAGCACATTTATATAATAACTGTAACTTTTACACTCTGGATTATCATTTTGCTCTTGACAGAAATCTAGAGCACTCCATGAAAAAAAAACTAGTATATAGGAATAAGATGAAAATTTCACAGACTTTGCAAGATATATAGCTTATCTTCCAAAATATTCCAGAGATAATGAGTTAAAGGGTTATAATTGCTTTAAATTGTATTTCCCATCCATTAAGCAGATGATCTCATTGTGAGTTGATTATAAACTAGAACATGTCAAAAAACTTAAAAATAGAGCTATAACTATAATCTTTGGAATGGTGGTTTAAAATTTAGCTGTGGACATTTATTTCTAATATTCATTTCCTTTCGGTTGTTTTATTTTCACTTGGTTCCATTTTTTTAATCAAATTCTATAAGAGAAGCCCCAAAATAGGATAGTCAGATTCAAATGAATCTAGCTTTGACTTCTAGCTCCAAAATTATTTGCCATTAAAAGTATGATATCAGTAATGGTATAAAATATAACACCCATAAACGAGAGAAAGCACGTAATATTTAACATGGCTGAGATCAACTCAATCCCCTTAACATGATTTTCTTCAATTGCATTTTTTCCCCTGCAAATAACATAAGTGTCTTCTTTTTTATGGCTGAAAAAGTTCTATTGTGTATATATACTACAATTTTTTCTAGCATAGATAAATAATATCATATATGCAGATATGACATGAGAGTAGAAGAGAAACTGTCTAGAGAAAGAGGAAAGTGTTAGGAAGGAGAAGTAGTAGGGAATGAAATACGTTTGAGATATTATATACTTTTATGAAAATGGCCTTATGATACCTAGTCTTACCTAGTCTAATAATTACAAGAATGCACCATATGGTAAGAATTTTAAAAATGATCAACCATTACAGTGTATGCTACAAGTGGAGAGTCAGTGCAACCAAGTCCAAAGGGCTTTTGTCAACTGGGTACACTCCCTCAGCACAGTAAAACAATTTAAAAGTTATACAAAACCTGAAACTTGTTTGCACCCTGAAGTAGGAAACTGTAGGGATCAGAATATCATCTGGGACTCCATGTGGTTTGGACTATACATACATTCTTCTAATAATGCAACCTGAGACCCTTATGTTTATATACTACATGCCACCCCCAGAGAGAGAGAGAGAGAGAGAGAGAGAGAGAGAGAGAGAGAGACAGAGAGAGACAGAGACAGAGACAGAGACAGAGACAGAGAGTCAGAGAGAGGAGAATGAGCCCCCAACAAGAAACCTAGAAACTTTTTGGTGACTTGGGACTATGCCCTGCATTAAGTAATGTGTATACCTGCTTTAAACAATGGGAATAAGTTACTCCCCTTCTCAGCTCCTTCATAACAACACTCCATTTCTACTCAAGAACACCCTAGAACTCAGTTAGGAACTACAGGCAAGGAATCAATATAGCCTGGAGGTTTTGAGCAAATGTGCCCTAATGAAAAATATCTTATAAGAAACTTTTAAGAATTCCCCATTTGATATCTTAAGTAGAGGCATAATTAGATGTGCATATGATTATAATCAGGTGTATTATGGGAAGGGCATGCTCAGAGATAAGACATTAAGTAACTTGTCTGTCAATCAAAATAGACAACTCAAACTATGCCCTTTTTTCCAGACTACTGCTTTTATAAGATTTCATGAATCAAACTCAGAGCCCTTTAGTGCCTTTATTCATGTGACCTGCTATTAATCTTGATTAATCTCTAAAGGTAAATATACCTTCTTTTACCTTTAAAGTTACCTTGTAACTTTGCTTGATGTAAAGTTTCCCTGCTCCGTTGCAATCTGTAGGAGCCTTCATTTCAATTTCTTGCACCCCAGGCCCCAAACCTGGAGGGAATCAGCCCGACTCCAACCAGTATTAACACCACTATGCCAGATTATTGTCCACGCTACTGAACTTCAGTGTAGGTTCACCTAGACCCACTGAGTCAGATTTCAATATCAGTCTTTGTCTCCAGTCTTTGGTTAGTTTTTCAGTACATATATGGTGATATACACATCAATATTGATCAAAATATGTTCACCATCAAGTAAAGGACACTGGAAATCTTACCTACTTGAAAGCTGCTATAAAGGAGAAAAGAGTAGAGTAGAGAAAAGAGACAGGAAGTATAATTTCATGGCATCTTCCAGGTGGGACCAACAAGGGCTAGAGCCAAGGGGAATATAGGTGCCAGCTGTTCTTCATCAACTTCACACTTCCATGTTCCATGGGACATTCATTTCATGTATTCTTTTAATTGCCCTAGATACAATGACTCTAATGAGGACCCCTGGTTCTATTGTGAATTTTAGGTTTGTTGTTTTTGTTGCTGAACCATTGAAAGACAGCATCAGTAGATGCTTCTTTTATTTCTGAATTGTGGGTCTCCTTTTCCTTAGGAGCCACCAGCCCATGAGGACAAAGGGAGCAGAAATGGTTAGCAAGGTTAGGACAGCTGTAAGCATGATGGAAATAACTTCAGGAGTCAGCTTCAGAAAAACAGCTCATTTTATTGTTCTAAAGGTAAGGTATATAAGAGTTCTAAGGGTTACAGGTGGGAAGGGCTGACTGGTCATGACACAGCACCTAATTATCATATGGGTGGGAGGAAAGAGTGGGACTTATGTGCTGACTCATACAGCATTTGCAGGAAGCTCTGTGCAGGGTCATCCTCCAAATACTGTCAGGCATCTGAGCTCAAAGAATCTCTTCAAATAAGATTAGACAGAGAAGATGAAGGCCCATTGAGAAAGGGAGTCCTCCACTTTGCTGTGAGCTCAGAGAGCTAGCCAGACATGGTAGACTGAAACCTTGAATGCAGGGTTCTCCAACATTGAGTCATTAATTATTCTGTTTTAACAGTTAATTCTCATTAGAAGAAATACACCATGCAATGATTTTCTATCTTCAAAAATAAGATGAAACCCAATCAATTTGAAATAGTCCCAGGCATAAATCAGAAAAAAAATCAGATACCACCAACACTTCTTAGAAACACAATCATGAAAATGATAGCTAACACATTGAAAACATGAAAATGACATTTTTTTTAAAAAAAAAAAAACATTGCTAAATTACAGGAGGAAAATCATTGGAAGTCAGAAACTTCAAAACCAGAAGTTCCCAGTGGGGTTGCCAATGGTGAAGCCAAGTTTTCCTGTGTTTGCCTTTGGAGTATTTGCCAGTCACTGTTAGTACAGAGCCTTGATTTCAGTCAGCTTCTGGTTCTGCTACCAGCACTCAATCTGAGGAGTGGAGGGCTGCTGAGAGGTAAGTGAGCATCAGAGAGACTGGAAACAGTAGAGATGATCATGATAAAGATCATGGAAGAAGACAAAGTTTGGGGGAGATAAAGAAGGAGGAAGAGCAGGAAGAAGTGGGGGGGAGAAGAAGGCAAAATTCAAAGGAGGAAGAGAAAAAAGAAGGGAGAAATGAAAGAATGTAAAGAAAAAAGGAAGAAGAAAAGAAGGATGAGAAAGAGGGAGCAAAGAACAAAGGAAGGAGAGAATAATTTGCACATTTAATTTGTTTAAGTTTTATATTATGACTGCTTGAAACAAAATAAGGACATGGCCCAGCATGAGTTTCTGAAAACACATATTCAATGATGGAGAGCATACAGCAAATAGGACACTAATAACTATCATGACTGCAGATGCAGTCCAGTAACAGTTAGGGTCTATAAATATTATTTATTAAGTGATGTGATAAACTATAAACAAACTGCATCTCTTTGAAAATGAAGATATTAAACGGAAACACATCTTATTCAGTAAAGTCATACCAAACCTATCAAGGTAAATAGTGGAATGTAATGTAACATCTTTACCTTTTAGACTTGGAACTTTGCAATACTGCAGTATGCAGTAAAATAGTTAACTAACACTAGCATGATGTATTTAATCCTCCTTCTTTTTACATTTCCTATTTCAGAGTTATCATTCCATGAAGCTGGCAGTAACAACAACAACAAAGATACATTTAGAGTACCAAAATGTGAAAAACAAAGGTCTAATAACATAATACAAAGAAAATTAAGCAAGGGGCTAGCTATGTAGATGGAAGTTCCTCAGTCCTGTCTGGTCCTGCAGCAGCTGTTTCTATAATAATCACTCAGTGACACACTGTTTGGTCTATGGCTCAGGCGTCTTGCTTGCTAGCTCTTTCATCTTAAATTAACCCATTTCTATTAATCTATGTATTGCCACATGGCCGTGGCATAATTGATCTGCTGGCATGTTACTCCTTGGGTGGCGGGCTGGTGTCTACTCTGACCCCACCCTTCTTCATCTCCATCTTCAGTTTGAATGTACCACCTAACCTTATTCTGCCTCACCATTATCCAGACAGCTTTATTTATCAACCAATGAGAGCAATACATATTCAAAGTGTACAGAAAGACATTCCACATGGAACTACATAATAAATATAACTGATTGTGTCCAGTTCCCAAATGATTCCATTATCCTGACCTTTGATAACTAATTTTTCTATATTATGTTACCTACACACATGCTAATTATTTCCCCTTTTAAGTTATACACTTAACCTGAAAGACTAATTATAGTGTCTTTGTTGTCACTTTGACATTGTTCATTTAAAAGAAGTTTATTGAATAATAATTAAAACATTACTATTCAAAGGTTCCCCTCAAGCCTTTGCCTTTGTTTTCTTTCCTTTCTTAAGAAAACAGTTGGAATTAGTGGGAAAATTAAGTGATTAAAAATTGTATGCTTGAATGATTAATAAATGAGCGTTAGAATACTCTTCAGAAAATGAAAGTGAAGTTATCCTAATAGATATCTTTCTATTTTAGAACGTATTTGTGCACATTGAAGATATAAACCACAATGTTCTGATATATATAAATAAACTATGACTGCAGTGAAGCCAAGTGATACTATGTATGTGCATGTGTACACCTGTGTATAAGTTTGTGTATGTTTGTGTGTGTGTGTGCATGCTCATAAAATCTACTCCCAGGAAGAACTTTCAGATTGTTGGCATCCTCCATTTCTTCCCTTTCTCTCTGCAAAACACCATTCTATTTTTTCTTTATCAGTATTCAGACATATTTTCAGAATCTATGTAAGAATGAAATCATGTCATTTTTTTGGTTCTATGTTTGCTTTAATTTGTTTTTAAGGATCATCTATAATTTTTTCCAGAATATTGTATCAATAGTGACCATCTCCACCTCAATTTTGGTGGGTTTTCTTTCTACTCACCTTTGCTAATACATATGAATTTTGTCTTTTCTATGATTTTCATTTGAGCCTCTGAGGAGACATCTTGTTGCAGCTTTGATTTCTGTTTCCCTGGGGATTACCAATGATAAAAACTTTTAAATAATATGGTGGTTTGAAAGAAAATGGGCCTCAAAGAGAGTGGCACTAGTAGGGGGTGTGTAAGGCTTTGTTGGAGTACGTATGGCCTTGTTGGAGGAAGTGTGTCACTGTGGGTGTTGGCTTTGTAGTTCTCTATGCTCAAGCTACTTCCAGTGGCAAACAATACTTCCTGTTGCCTGCATGTCAAAATGCAAAACTCTCAGCTGCTACTCCAGCATCCTGCAAACTGCCATGTCCCACCATAATGATAATGGACTGAACCTCTGAAAGGGTAGCTACCCAATTAAATGTTTTTCCTTTATAAGAGTTGCTATGGTCATGGTGTTTCTTCACAGGAACTAAAACCCTAACTGAGACAGAAATTGGCATCAGGGACTGGGGTTTTGCCTTGATAGACCAGACCATATTTTTGTTTGTAATAATATGGACTTTGGGAGATTGGGTTAGGAAAGCAATGGAATGCTTTAAGCAGTGCTTAATGTGCCATACTATTAGGAGCTTGGAAGACAGTGGTTCCCAGTGTGATTTGAATTGTGGGTGGCTGGAGCAAGAAACAGGAAAAAATTCTTCATTGGAGAAGAATTTTAGTATGTTGCCTAGAGACTGTTCTTGTAATATTTTGGTGAAGAATGTGGCTGCCTTTTGTCCTTGTCCAAAGAGTCTGCCTGAGGTTAAAATAAAGAGTTTTGGATTTATTCTATTGATAGAGGAAATCCCAAAACAGCCTAATATAGACTCTGTTGTGTGGTTATTAGTGGTAATTTTAAAGAAGACTTAAAATGAAAAGGAGCAAGCTGAGCAGGGTAAATTTAAAATTATAAAATCTGAGGAGAAAAGGAGTACCAGGAAGTACAATGGAGCTAAATCCTGAGTTCAAACAGATAAACAGATTAAGAAATGGAAATAAGGGAGTGGTGACCTCAGGGCAAGATCCCACCCAGCTAAGTTTCCAATTTGTAAAAAGTAATTAAAGAAAAGTTTAGTTCTAGGTGTGGTGGTGCATGTATTTAATCACAGCCTTCCAGAGGCTGAGACTGATGGATCTCTGAGTTTGAGGCCAGCCTGGTCTACAGAGCAAATTCTGGAACAGCCAATCTTAGGCAATGAAGGGAACCGTCAAATACAGAAAGCTGGTGAATGTGTAATTGAAAGATCTTTGAGTTTAAAGCCAGCCTGTTTACAGATCCATTTTCAGGACAATCAAGCTTAGGCAGTGAAGGTAACAATGGAAAGCAGAAAGTTTTTGATGATGTAATTGAACAAGGGGACCATGTTTTAGTTCCAATAAGCAGCAGAACTAGGCAGCTTCAGCCATGTGGTTCTGGCTTTAGAGTTAAGGATAGAAAAAAGAGGCTATGGAATTTGCTTCCATGACTAAGAAAAGCTGCTGAGGCCAGGCATGTGTCAGGGATGTCCCTGAATGGAGGCCCAGAGAGGAGGCCATTGTATGAAGTTGTGAAGATGAAGCCTGCATTGCCTTGGAGACCCCAAGATATTGGAGACGCCAGAGCCATGGGATACCTGCTGAGGAAAGCTGTTAACAGAGAGTGGAAACAGCCCAAGGGAAAGTCATGTGTTGCAATCAACAAAGATGAATGGAGGTGGAGTTCCAAAGAGCATTTTGACATCAGATGTGGAGATGTAGTTTGAGGTTGGCCCAGGTTTTTGCTCTTGCTTTGGTCCAGTATTTCCTCACTATGCTCCCTTCCCTTTGGAATGGTAATGTTGGTCCTGTGACATTATATGTTGGAAGTAGATGATCTGGTTTTTATTTTGATTTTATAGGGGATTATACATAAGAGATTGCATGAATCTCAGGATAGACTTTGAACTTTATGTGTTTTGCTTTATGATATGGCTATAAGCCTTTGGGTACCTGGGAGTGAAATATGGTGGTTTGAAAGAAAGTAACCCTCAAAGGGAATGACACTAATGGGAGGTTTGGCCTTTTTGAAGTAGCTGTGACCTTGTTCGAGGAAGTGTGTCATTATGGGTATGAACTTTGAGGGCTCCCATTCTCAAGCTACTTCCAGTGGCAGAGACCACTTCCTGTTGCCTGCATATCAAGATGGAAAACTCTCAGCTCCTTTTTCAGCACTCTGTCTGCCTGCGTGCTTCCATGTCCCACCATGATGATAACGGACTGAACCTCTGAACGGGTAGCTACCCAATTCAATGTTTTCTTTTATAAGAGTTGCCATGGTCATAGTGTCTCTTCATAGCAACTGAAATCCTAACTAAAACACATAATCTCATTAATTTGTTAATCTGTGTCAGAAGTGTATACACAGGTTTTAATTACCTTTGTATTTGTTTTTTTATATTTTTCCCTCTTTTATTGAAAATAGATTTTTTTTCTCATACAACATAATTTTATCATTTTACCTTCCTCAACTCCTCCTCACCTCCCCTTCCATCAGGATCCACTTCATTTTCTCTCTAATTGGAAAAGAATAGACTTTAAAGAGATAACAACAAAACAAAACGTAATATAAAAGAAAACTATCACATCTAAATTAAACAAGGCAAACAAACAGAAGGAAAGGAGCCCAAGAGAAGGCACAAGAATCAGAGAACCACTAAGGAGTCCCATACAAATACTAAACTGAAAGCTATACTATATACACAGAGGACATGGTACATATCACTGAATCCTAACAGCTCCCTGAAGGGAGGGAGTGTCAATGGCACAGATACTGGGAGTCAGTTGAAGGCAAACATCAGACTCATCTATTCAATAATGGGGAAGTCCTTGTATACCCTCCTCCCAGAACCCAAGCTATGTCCCAATCTGGTGGCATTGCATGGTCATCCCTCATTGGTTGGGCATGATCAGGAACTGTGACAGTGACTGTTGCTAGGCCCTCAGGCAGACTCCAGGTTGGCTCATGTACATGCCTTGACAACAGGTTTGAGCTGATTTCCTCAACCCTATGACCCTATGGGCCTGTCCTACTACATATCCACCCTTTTATTTTATTACATGGATACTCAGTGGGAGTTCGAGTTCTTTGCTCCAGCCTTGTTTGTTGTGGTAGCGCCCATGCTACCACCACCCATTCACCATGTCCGAGCGAGGGGCTGTGGATTAAAAAATAGTGACAAGAAACATTTGCCCCAGCAGAATGCCAAATGCCGTTTATTGAAGAAGGGAGGAAACCTTTAATACAGGCTTACAGCACAATGGAGGATCCCTGGAGGGCAGAAGTTCGCTACCCAATGTTCTACATTCTTGCATCTAAGCTGTTTACACCAGATGCAGGATACACAAACAAAGAACCTCCGGTGAGTGTTCAGGAAGAAGGAAACCTGTAGCTAGAGTTTTCCTGCCGGGCCCACAGTCAGGACAAATCTCTGCCACCCGCCAGTCTCCAGCTCCCAAGTCCCGCCAGTCTCCGAGCCCACTTATAAAATAAACACACAGACGCTTACATTATTTAAACTGCTTGGCCATTAGCTCAGGCCTATCATTGTCTAGCTCTTACTCTTATATTTAGCCCATTTCTATTAATCTCTACTTTGCCACGTGGCTCGTGGGTTACCGGTACCTTACATCTTCCTTCTCCTGGCCGCGGCTCCAGCCAGTCTCCCCTCTACCTTCCTGTTCCCTCAATTCTCCTCTCTGTTAGTCCCGCCTATACTTCCTGTCTGGCTACCGGCCAATCAGCGCTTTATTGATACAGAGTGATATCCACAGCAGAAACCTGCAGGGAATCAGCATAGGGAGGACATCTGGTCAAGGTTGGCAAGCAAGGCAGCAGCTTACTCAGAATGGGAGGGCCAGGGCCCTACACTTGTTGACCCTTGCCTCAGAGGAGCTCAGTAACTGGATTGTGCCTTTCTTATGTAGGGTTGCCAAACAAGCTCTTACCCATCATTGACTATCAGCCCTCAAAGACCATCCATCCCTGGGGAGTCACTCTGTGCAGAAAGTCATGCAGTAACCTTTTGAATTTCAGAAGACCAGGCATGCATGACATTCTGTGGAGGATGAGTTGGATGTCTAGGAGCCATTACCACCTGTAGAGTCGCCTTAGTGGCTGCCTGTTATTGCTGGATGTGCTATAGGAGACACTTAAAAAGGAAAATAATTAAAATCACCACCCCATCAATCAAAACATAAGTGAGAATCCAGGAGGGATCAAACAGCCTTTTTATATTATGCCAAACTTTTTAAAAAACATAAAGAGTCAAAGGCCATAACCTCTGCCCTTGTCTGATTTAATTGGAAAATTTCATGTGTTAACTGTAATGGATAATATAGAAACTTAACTGACCATGGGCCCTTAATATATTTAGCTAGCTCCCAGTCTGCTAAACTAATGTTCCTCATCTCAAAAGGTGTCACACAAAATGAGGAAAAGCAAGAGTCCACAAGTCTTCAGCCTTTAGAGGGGCAATGAGAACAAGGAAGGGAAGCACATCCATTACCATCCTGGGTGATTTTCTCCTTGCTGGAAGTCAGCTGATATATGGCCAAGTGCACATCTCTTGCTGGGACCTATATGGGAGTAGTGGCACTCTAAGGAAAAACACAAGCATACCCTCACCAACAGGTTAGCAAGGGGGCTGGGATCTGCCATGGAGGAGATAGGAACTTTCCATCTCACCAGGGGCAGGAGCATGTGCTTTGGCAGAGATGCCCCGTGCTTATAGGCTGAGCTGAGCCCCTTGTCATCAAAACTGAGAAAGTTCATTCAAATCTCTTAGGGATAACAAATATGGGGGTATTATGTTTACTTGTGGATAGTTCTATGTGCCCCATCTTTAGCTGTTCTGCAACTAATTCCTTTAGAACTGACAGTATGGATTCAATTATAAGCCACTGTTCCACCCATACTTCTTGTTCTGAGAGCCATGTCAATGGAATGGGGCTAGGGGGGCTCAATCATGGTGATTCTCATGGGGACAGTGGCCCTTAGAATTAGGGGTACAGATTTTGTGCAGGGTCATGGACCATAAAACCTGCCTTTTTATGGACCTCTGTGTCATCAAAAAGTCCCTGTCATCTGTAGTTAGGACAATATCCATATCCTCCAAAATATCTCTGCCCCACATGTTCCTAGGTACAGTGGAAATGATAGGGCAAATGGCTCCCTGATTGCTGTCAAGATCCTTCCAATGGCCAGGTTTAAACTTCCAATGAGGGAAGCAAAGTGCCTCAGTCTTGGTTAAAATAGTGACATCAGTACCCATGTCAACCAAGCCTTCAACAGCTTGTCCATCAAGATAGATGGTTAACATTGGGGAGTGTGGAAAAATTAGCAATGTCCAATAGATGTTTGGATTACCAGAGCCTCCTCTTACTGGCAGGGTAGATCAGCAACTGCCAGGAGTTTAAAGGGGCTGGTGTTTCAGCAGACTGTGACCTGCAATCCTTTGCCCAATGAAATCCCTTATTGCATCTGGGACATTGGGTCCTAGGTTTTGCCCAGGGGCAGTCACACCTCAAATGGTCTGGTTTGCCACATCCCCAGCAAGTTTTATCTACCTGGGGTCCCTTGGGAGTGTCATTAGCACACTGCCTGTCAGTGCAGAGAGTCCAGGGAGGCGGTAAGAGTAGTGATGGGACTGGTGATGGGGTCAAGACCTCTGGTGGCCTGCACCCATTTATATACGTCTTTATTGTGAATGGCCACAACCGCATTATGGGTATGAGCATTGAGCCTCTCCCAAGTGAACTGTTTAATCAACATATCTCTAGTGGGGCCCGCATCCTCATTGACATGGGCCAGGAAGTCAGTGAAGAGCACCCCTGGCTGTTGGCTAAGATTTCAAAAGTAAGCAGAGAATACAGGTTCTAAGGGCCTTGAGGGCCAGGTCCAAGACCTGTTGAAAATAGTTATTCAAGCGAATCCATGCTCTCTGAGCATATCATAGGTCACCAGGACATTAAGTAAGATGTTTGTCCTGACCTGGGATTCTGCCTGATTATCATAGACTGCAGGCTCCAACACAACTTTAAGCAAATTGTACCAATTGAAATAAGTTTGTAACTGCATGAACCATTGATCAAGGACCTGATGAAAGTAGGGGGAATCTGGACCTGACTCATTGGCTGCCTTCCTGATGAGGGAGAGACCAGCTATGGGGGTGGGAATCCAGGGCTGGGCATCAGCATTTGGGTCCACATTGACTGGGAAGGCTTCTGGGGGCCACGGACTGACAGTGGCGCAGGCTGTGAGGGCTGTAAGGCACCTGGCGCTGTGGGAGAGGAGCCACTTCTGAGGCAGGTGGGTACTTGGATAGATTACTGCAAGAATATCACAGCAGAGGTGTAGCCACCCATGGTGGTGGTGGAGCAGAGGGGAGCAGTGTATGACTTAACGACAGCTGCATTCTCCTTGACAGGTATCTTGAGGCCCAAACTGATAGCTACATTCTCCTTGACAGATTTCAAGGGGCCCAAACTGACAACTACATTCTCCTTGACAGATTTCATGGGGCCCAAACTATCTGCCTCCTCATCATCTGATATCGTAGAGATATCTAACGTGGAAGTGTTAGGGATGATGAAAAGATTACCCAATTTTTAGAGGGAAACAGCAGCCAAACAACAGTCAGAGAGAAGATGATAGTCAACAGGGTTGAAAGTTTGTATCAGGCTCTATGTCTTGTGCTTAGTGGAGGACTTCTATGGTTCTTGCGGCCATGGCTGTATGCCCACATGGTGTCTCTGGATGAGGGTCAGTATCGGGAGCTGAGCCTTGATTCCATCACCTGGGGAGTCAATCCTTATGTGATGAAATGAAACAAATTAAAAAAAAATACCTTCATAACGGGATGGGCAGACAAACATGACAGACAACACAAAAGAAGGAACGAAATAGGGGTCTCAACACTTACCTGCTGAAGGGATCAAAAGAACACACCACTGAGGAGCCTTCTCACCAAAACATACCATATTGAGGCTGCTGTCAAGCACTGCCAGTGAAGGGAGAGAGATGATCAGAATCTGCACCTGGAAAGAGAAAGAAACAGAAGCCCCACGTTGGGTGTCACAGATGTTGCTTGATTCTAATGGCGCTCTTGGGCGAGGGGTGAGAAGGCACAGCATCAATGGCACAGACACCAGAAGTTAGTTGAAGGCAAACAACAATCTCATTTATTCAGTAATCTTGAGGCCCAAACTCCTCCCAGCACCCAAGCTGTGTCCCAATCTGGTGGCATTGTGTGGTCATCCCTCATTGGATGGATATGATCAGGAACTCTAAAAGCTATCATGAACTCTGAAAGCACGTGTTGCTAGGCCCTCAGGCAGACTCTGCGTGATCAGGAACTCTGACAGTGACTAGGAACTATGACAGCACCTGTTGCTAGGCCCTCAGGCAGATTCCAAGTTGGCGCATAAAGAAGTATGTTATATGCATGCCTTGGCAACTGGGCTGAGCCAGTTTCCTACTACAGGTTCACACTCCTATAGGCCCTCTGCTTATTATTTCGGTCTCTATGAATTCATAGGAATTCTGCTCAGTTGATTTAGGTGGCCTTGTTCACATGTTGTCTTCCATCTCCTCTTGCTCTTGCGTTCTTTTTGCCTCCCCTTTTGTGGGGTTTCCTGAATTCTGAGGGGAGGGATTTCATGGAGACATTCCACTTAGGGCTGTATGTTACAAGGTCTCTCTCTCTCTTTCTCTCTGAATAATGTCTGACTATGAGTCTATGTATTGGTTTCTACTTGCTGCAGCAGGAAGCTTCTTTGTTGATGGTTGAATGAGGCACTCATCTATGAGTACAGCAGACTATCATTACTCTAGTCTCTGCTCTTTGGTTAACTGGCAGTGATGAGTACAGGTTCCATGTCCTGGATGGGTCTTAAGTTAAATCAAACGTCATTGGTGACTCCCACAAGCTTTGTCCCACAATTGCCCTGGCGTATTTTGTGTACAGAGCAGCATCGTAGATCAAAGGGCTTGTGTCTGGGTTGGTGTCTACATTTATCTCTTGCTGCTCTGCAGAATACCTTCCTATACCAAAGACACTAGAAAGGAAGGACACAGGCTCTAGATAGGCACAGACTCAACTTTTTAATCTTTAATGAGTTGTTTAAGTATTGTCTTTGACAATGGAACCTTGTCAGTTTTTAGAGAGCAACGTATAGTCTTGGCCACAGCCTGGGTTGTTTGGGGTTTGTTTGGGGCTCCTTTGGCCAATAACTCAGTTGGATGTAACCCAATCCTGGTACTGGAAGCTTCGTTTGCTGACAAGAGGATGCCCAATTGCGGAGGTGTCTTCCCTATTATTTGGTGATTTCATATATATATGCTTCCCTTAATTTTAGCAGCCTCTCCCTCCATCAATACTCTCTTCACTTCCTCTTTTTGACCCCCCTGTTGCTGTCCCCCCATCCAAAAATACTCCATTTCCCTTTCATAGAGATAACTATCTGCCCTCATACACACCAGTTACTTTCTTTATACCTAAGCTCTGTGGCTCTATGGGTTATAGCTTGGAGACTTCATTAGGATTACCTTCATATATTTAGGAAGTTTCCACTGCACAAGATTTACATACCACCCCTCAGATGTCCCCCAATTCTGTTTCTCCCCAAATTACCTCCCTCACCTCCATCTCCCTTCCCCTTCCCCACTGTATCCTCTGTTCCTATCTTCCCAACACCCAGTCCACCCATAAAATCTAATCTAATTCCCTTTCCCTGGGAGATCCATGTGTCTTCCCCTAGTCTTTTCATCTATACCTGACTTTTCTGGGTCTATGGCTTACGACTTGGTTATTTACTTAATGGATAATATTAACATATAAGTGAATGCATGACATATTCATCTTTCTGGGTCTTGTTACCTCACTCAAAATGATTTCTTTTTCTAATCCCATCCATATTCCTGCAAATCTCATGTTGTAACTTTTTAAACAAGTGAATAATACTCCATTTGTAACTGTACCACATTTTCTATATTCATTTTTCTGCTGCACTACATTTAGGTTCTTTCCAGTTTCTGGCTACTATGAATAGAGCAGGAATTATAATGTTTCAGCAACTGTCTTTGTGATAGGATGAAGCATCCTTTAGGTATATGCCCAAGAGTAATATAGATCGTTATTGATTTAGATCACTTCCCAATTTTCTGAAGGAACTGCCATATTGATTTTTATGGTGGCTGTACAAGTTTGCAGTCCCACCAGCAATGGAGGAGTGTTTCTCTTACTCCACATCCTCA
This sequence comes from Peromyscus nudipes, assembly GCA_902168325.1. Lineage (NCBI taxonomy): Eukaryota > Metazoa > Chordata > Mammalia > Rodentia > Cricetidae > Peromyscus > Peromyscus nudipes. The sequence continues at coordinate 57,892 of CABHPH010162061.1, read as the reverse complement.
CCAGCATGAATTGTCACTGTGTTTTTACCTTAGCCATTTGTTAAGTTTCAGAAGGAATCTCAAAGCAACTTTGATTTGCACTTCCCTGATGGCTAACAATGTTGAATGTGTCTTTAAGTGTTTCTCAGCCACTTCAATTTCCTCAATTGAGTATTCTCTGTTTAAACAGGTCTGTTCTGCATTTTTAAGTTGGGTCATTTTTTGATATCTAATTTCTTGAGTTCTTTATATATTTTGAATATAAGTCCTCTATTAGATGTGGAGTTGATAAAAATCCTTTCCTGGTTTCTAGACTGCTGCTCACTCTGAATGACAGTGTTCTTTGCCTTTTAGAAGCTTTTCAGTTTCATGAGGTCCCATTTATTAATTGTTGATCTTAGTGTCTGAGCTATCAGTGTTCTGTTCAGAGAATCTTCTCCTGTGCCAATGAGTTCAAGGCTATTTTCCATTTTCTCTTCTATCAGGTTTTATCTTGAGGCTTTTGATCCATTTAGATTTGAGTTTTGTTCAGGGTAATAGTTATGGGTCTATTTTCATTTTTTCTATATGCAGACATCCATTTTAACCAACACCATTTGTTGAAGTTGCTGTCTTTTCCCAGTGTGTATATCTGGCTTCATTGTAAAAAAAATCAGGTGTCTGTATATATATATATTTATGTTTGAGTTTTTCAATTCAATTCCATTGATTTTCATGCCATTACCATGCTGTTTTAATTACTATAGCTCTTTAGTAAAAGTTAAAATCTGGACATGATGAGACCTCCAGTAGTTCTTTTGTTGTTCAGGATTGTTATAGTGATCTTGAATTTTTTTGAGTTTCCATATGAAGCTGACAATTGTCCTTTTAAGATCTGTGAAGAATTGTGTTGGAATTTTGATGGGGATTGCATTAAGCCTGTAGATTGGCAGGATGATCGTTTTACTATGTCAATACTGCCAATCCATGAGCATGGGAGGTCATTCCATCTTTTGGTAACTTTAATTTCTTTCTTCAAAGACTTGAAGGTTTTATCAAACAAGTCTTTCATCTTCTTGGATAGAGTTGCCCCAAGACATTTTATATTATTTGAGGATGTTGTGAAAGGTATTGTTTCCCTGATTACTTTTTCATTTTGTTATTTGTATATAAAAAGGCATTTTTGTGAGTTAATTTATTCAGCTACTTTGCTGAAAATGTTTATAATCTCTAGGAGTTTCTTGGTGAACTATTTAGGCTTATTTATTTATAATATCATATCAATTGCAAATAAAGATACTTTGACTTCTTCCTTTCCAGTTTGTACTACCATGACCTCTTTTTAGTTGTTTATTTACTCTAGTTAAGAATTGAAGTACTCTATTGACTAGGTATAGAGAGAGTGGACAATCTTGTCTTTTTTTCTGATTTAAGTAGAATTGCTTTGAGTTTTTCTCCATTTATGCTGATGTTAGATATGGGCTTATTGTAAACTGTCATTATTATATTTAGGTATGTCCTTTATCTTGCTAGTCTCTTCTGGCCTTTTATCCTGAAATGGTGTTAGATTTTGTCAAAGGCCTTTTATGTATCTAATGAAATGACCATATGGTATTTGTCTTTAGTTTGTTTATATCATTGATTATATTTACTAATTTTCATCTGGCAAGTCATCCCTGCTTCTACTGGATGAACCCTAATTTATAATTATGGATGGTCTTCTTGATATGTTGTTGGATCTGGATTACACGTATTTTATTGAATATTTTGACATTATTGTTCATAGGGAAACTGGTCTGTAATTTTCTTTCTTGTTTGTGTCTTTACGTATTTTGGATTTCATAACTTTGGCCTTACAAAGTGAATGGGGCAAAATAATTTGAGGAGTACTGGCATTGACTGTTCTTGAAAAATGGGCCCATTTTTGGGGGGGGGCATGTTAGGAGAATTTTAATAACTGCTTATGTTTCACTGGGGGTTATAGGCCTATTTGAATTACTTATATGGTCTTGATTTAACTTTGTTAACTGGTACCTATGGACAAAATTATCCATTTATTTTACATTTCCCGATTTGGTCAAGTATAGGTTTTTAAAGTATACCCTTGTGATACTCTCAATTTCCTCTGTATCTATTATGTCCCCTTTTTCATTTCTGATTTTGTTAGTTTGTATATTTTCTCCCCACATTTTAGTTAATTTTAATAAGGGTTTGTCAATCCTATTGATTTACTTAAATAACCAACTCTTTATTCCATTAATTCTTTGTATGCTTTGTTTCTATTTTATTGATTTCAGTGCTCAATTTGATTATTTCTTGTTGTCTACTCCTCTTTGGTGTGGTTTCCTTTTGTTCTAGAGCTTTCAAGTGTCCTGTTAAGTTGCTAGTGTATCTCTTTAGTCTATCTTTGATGTTGATGTGTGTTTCTTGGATGTAGCATAAAGATGGATCTTTTTTCACATCCATTCTGTTAGTCTGTGTCTTTTTATTGAGGAATTGAGCCCACTGATATCAATAACCATTGATTTTTATTCCTCTTATTTTGTTGTTGTTGTTGGAGGTGGTGGTGGTGGTGGTGGTGGTGGTGGTGTGTGTGTGTGTGTGTGTGTGTGTGTGTGTATGAGTGTATATACTTCCCTTGTTTTGATTTTGCTGATCTGAGATTATTTATTTTCTGCATTTTCATGGTTATAGTTAACCATTTTAGGTTGGAATTTTCCTTCTAGTATCTTCTGAAAAGCTTGATTTATAAATAAATGTTGCTTAAATTTAGTTTTGTTATGGAACATACTATTTTCTCCATCTATGGTGATTCAAATTTCTGCTCAGTATAGTAGCCAAAGATTCCATTTGTGGTATCTTAGAGTCTGCCGCATATCTGTCCAGGCCCTTCTGGATTTTAGAGTATCTGTTAAGAAGACTGGTCAAATCCAAAATAAATAAATGAGTGAATGAATAAATAAATAAATGCCATTCAAATTGGAAAAGAAGCAAACTTCACCCTTGTTCCACATACATTATCTTGTGTGAAGAAATCTGGAGGCTCCAGCTCATCAATTCTTTCCACATAAGCACATAGAATTGACAGCCTTAAAAATACTTTTCCAAAGTAGTTAAAATTCAGTATTAATCAGTAATAATTTTAATTGAACTTAAATGATATTATTGACCACTTGCAACACACTGCAGGGAGTACTCAGAAGAATGCTAAATGACTACTATTCAAATCTCATGATTCAAACGTTTGTATATTATATAAATGATTAAATTCATGCAAATTAACTCTATTAATATTGTTTGTAGGATAATAAGGATACTTTCTAAAAACAGTCTTGACATATTTCCAGTTCAATAAAGCAAGTAACTGGAAATCTTTATTTCTATGTCTAAAACAAAAATGCAAATTTTAAAATCTTTTCATCAATTCTTTGAGAATCACATACAACATAGTTTTATCAAATTCAATTTTGAATCTTGAAAATGTTTTTTTTTCTCATCCTGGGACAAAATACCTTCCTTCCACAGACAACTAAAGAGTGGGAATATCTGACTCACGGTCTATGGGGACAGAGTCCATCTTGATGGGAAAGGCCTGGCTGCAGTACTGATTCTAAACTGTGGTTGAGGGAGCTTGCTTACTTCTGGATTAATAAGGAAGCAGAGGGATGTGATAAGAAGGAGGTCTGGGCAAATATTACCCTTAGTGATCCCCCTCCTCCAGTGATGCGCCGCTTCCTAAAGATGGCCCTCTATTTGCTTTATGTCTGCTTTGTTCAAATTCTACTTGAGTTATGAATCTTGAGTCTAGTCCTGGTCAAATTCCTTTGTTATAGATTGTATTCCTTCCATCTCTTACTGAATTTTGAATTCCATATTCACTTGTCAGACCAATTATCTGTTTATTCCACTAATGCACCATCAAGTACACCCAGTGAGACAAGAAAGCTTGTGTGCTTTTCTTCAACATCTCTAGGGAAAAACTGTAACTAGAGCCAAAAAATTATTGATCCAGCAAATGATTAAATCATCTGACTTTGACTTTTTGGTTCTTCAGAATTCATTATTTCCTTTCATGTGCTAAAAGCTTTCACAATATGTAAATTAGATTAATCAATCCATCAAGTAATGTTATTCACTGACTTGCCAGGCAAAATCTATATTTTTAAGCAGTGATATTTGACTGAGTATCATAATTCTTAATGTAACTGTGTTATGGCAGGGACCAGTTTAAATCCAACTTTTCCTAAGCAGAAAGGACAAAATTTCAAATTCTTTAAAACCACTTTTTGTTTCAACTATTCGTAAGAACAAACTTTCCTCAAATGAGATACATAAAGGTGATATTATTATTTGTTGTGATGTTTAAATTATTTTTCAACTCTAAGTTTTTATGCACCTGTATGTACTCTCAAGTCCATGATGTTATTTGTCATGATATATAAATGGCCTTCTTATGATGTTAAATTGTTCTAACAAGAGAGCATCATATCTTTTATAACCTGAATCAGTAGTCACTGGGAAGCTTTAGACTGATGCCAAGACTCATTAATCTGAGTTGTGACACAGCAGTGAAGGAAGCCTTGCTTTAGAAGGGTAACCCCCGCCCCCACCCACACAGCAGTTTACCTAAGGACCATATATCACAGTCTCTGATTCAAACAGTTAAAGCTGTTAAAAATTTATAGCAACTCCACCTTTCCCAGGGTTATCAAGATGCCCTTTCTGCTGTTTGAAGTCGATATAGTTTGTGTGTGTATAAGACTATCTAATTTGAGAGGCAGCATCTTTGGGAAGATAGGGAGCCATTACGAGGCATTCACAAACAGATTAAGATTTATGAAGTTGGCCATGCTCTGTAGAATATCTTTGTATTCAAGGCTTCATGCCAAGACTAGCTATTGACTTCACTAGAGCAAGGCCAGGACACATCATCAGGAAGCAATTGTATGGGATAAATCACGTTTACTTGTTGGCTTCGACTTTTGCTGAGAATGTTTGATGACTTCGCATAACTGTGTTTATCCTGAAGTAAACAGATTTGAGCTGTAGGCACCTTTCTAGAAATGCTTACTTTAGATAAATGAAGGAAATTGAATAAAGATGTACGTAGCCTATATAATTTAGAAAGTAATTCCATCAATAAAATTTCTTTCTTGAAATCATTGACTTTCTTGGTATTTGCATTGCAATTCACAACAGTAGCAATATTCTAGTTATGAAACAGCAATGAAAATAATTTTATGGTTGGGGGTCACTATAACATGAGGAACTGCATTAAAGGGCCACAGCATTAAGAAGATTGAGAATCATTGATTTATATAATCCTGTCAAAGTTATGAGAAATGATTACAAATTCCTTAACTGTTTCTTATACAGTGTGGTTTTGGTAACAACCACGATTCTGTGGCATTCTGATGAAACATGCATAATTTGTTCATACAGGTTTAGAGGAAATGTCTTTTCCTTTTGGTGACAACATCCAATAAAAAAACATTGCATGACATAACAGACATTAGTTTTCCCATTTCTCTAGTATGGTGTATGGGCATAAATGTCTGAATAGTCTCATGTGTGAGGTGAATACGTGTGGGTGTGCATCAAGGCCTGAGCCTGGTATTTGGGAGTTTTCCTAGATGTCTCTCCACTTTACATAGTGTGGCAGTAATTCTCACTTGGACCCCAAGCTGTTGATTGTGCTTTTCTAGGTTGCTATGTATCTCAAAGAATCTGATATCTTCACCTCCCCACCTCCCGAGTGGTGGAATGACAGACAGGCCCCACATCCCCTTGGCATTTCTGTGCATGCTGCAGATCTGTACTCCAGTATTTCTGTTCCTCAGTTTCCTTCCATCGGGTGTCTATCAAGGTATTTACATTAAGATCCCTCTTCTGAGGAACTGAAGAATAGCCAGGAGCCTGCTGTCTCAAGGGACAATGCAGAGATAATTTCACAGCATGCCATCTGACATAGCCTTGCTCTAAATATCAGTGTTTCATGATCCAGCTGACTTAAATGCCCCCCATGTATCAGGAGCACAAGGATGACTCCTAGCCTGGTGATACACTTGAGGTTCCTTCAGAGGTGCAGCTGCAGGGAAGGGAAATGCGTGTGGCCAATGTATGATTACAGCCAGGAAACAGGAACTTGTCCAAAACACAGGATTACAGGCATTCCTTCAGAAGCCTTGTGGCAACTAGTGGCTTTGGTGCAATGCTTGTTGGCAGTAGATGCCTTGCTGGGGTAATCAGGGGAGAACCAAGGCGTCCAGCCAGGCCCGCATTTCTGTAATATCTTAATCTCCTTTGCATTAATTTCCTTTTTGTCTTCTGCGTTGTTAGAAAGATTTATTGTTTGTGTTTTTGTTGTTTTTAGAATTGTTTATTTGTTTTAGAGACAAGATCTCACTCTGTGGCCCATATTGTCTGGGAGTGACTTTGTCACTTTTCTCTCAGGTTCACATGTCACACTTGGGACCCACTACTCATTTACACAACTTTTTTTGTAAACCTGGAATATCTTTCCCTCTCCCTATCTCTCTTGTTATGTCTTGTCATATAGAAGATACCACTTTCTTTTTGTTTTTCTGAAGTTTAATTTGTAAAATACATTTTAGTTCTTGGTATGGCTTATAGTTAATACTGAGAACATTCTGGTGTGAGTAACAGTTCTTCAGCTATGTTTTGTTTGTATATTGAAGGAGGATCTTGCTTTGAGTTCTGGCATTTCTGAGGTGATTTGAGAGGAGGACATGAAGGGCTGGCATAGGGTCAAGGCCATATAAACCTCATGGGGAATATTGAGGAATAGATTTCCTAGCATTTTGTTAAATTACTTTTGCATTCTTTTCAGTAACTCATATTGTTTCTCTTACTAGTCTAGATTTATAAATAAGGAAATGTTTTGCAAACTTAACAAATTGCTAGTTTTTAACCAAGCTGTACATGGTTTGAGTCCTGTGTTTTGAGTGTTCTGCTTTTAATACTGCACAGTGTTTTATCTAACTTATTTTGAGCAAAGATATCAAATTCAAAGTCACAGTGAAACTCTACAACTGAATCTGTTATTCTTTGACTATCTAAATAGACAAATAAATTTCATTTCCATGCTGATGGTATTTTCTGTTCATTTTCTATTTGTTTTGGTGGGGGACAGAGGGAGTAGTTAGTGTCTTGCTCTGAAACATAAGCTGTCTCTTCCATGTAATTTTCCTGTATCACCCACATGAGGTCTGAAGGTAGTTTACATATATAGAAATGCTTAAAATATTGTTCCAAATCTCTGGTAAATATTTTAAGTCATAAAAAAGGACATTTATAAATTGTGTAGAATATTGAGTAGCTGTTTATAATATAAACTTATCTTTCTTCTATTCACTTTTATTCAATTATTCATTTAAGTCTCAATATTTATTGGCAAAATACCAAAACATTAATTTAAATTTATTAATACATAAATTTCAGATAACAATGACTATAATATCATCATCCTTTGGTTCACATTACTTCCTGCCAAATATCTATCATGATTATATTTATATAAAAATAATGTCTCCTATTTAATGTTCCTTTAAAGTAATATTAAAATAATACATGACATAAATAAATCATAAGTGATACAAGCTTGGTATTAAAACATTTGCTTAAAATATCAGCATTTCAAATTCATAGTATGAATTTAAAAATCAATAATATACATATGCTTTAAAAAATTCACATAATAAATCTACAACTTTCTCTAAATGTCATCTATACCTTGTTTACCTGTACTTGATTCAAAAGCTATGAATCCTATGAATTAGGTGGTTATTTGGAAGTTCTGTGTTGATTCTTCTGCCAAAATAGGATTTCACTTTTTAGACTCTGCTTTTTTAGAGAGTGTCTTGAAAAATCTCAAGTTGGCTTGAAATGGGCCTAGGGCCCAGGCCGTTGTCCAGTTGTCAATTCTTTTTCAGCTATCCAGTGCTAGGATTACAGCACTGTGCCACTGTGCCCAGGGGGACACATTTACTGTTTATGGAAAAAGAAGTGAGATAGTCAGGTCTCTTTGTAAGCATGCTAATGTCAGACAAACTGAAATACAAACTCCTGCTGTTTGCAAAGAAATGACACCTTACCTACATAATGCTTTTATTTGTCTAGCTTTATTTATTGCACGCATGTGTCTTTTTGTATGTGTGGGACTCATATGCATGGGTGCTGGCAGAGGCCAGAAAAGTGTGTCAGATCCACCAACAATGGGGTTACAAATGGTTATGTATTTTCTGACATGAGTGTTGGAATTGACCTCTGTCCCTTGGAAAAACAAGTACTCTTAACCACTGAGCCATGTCCCCAGCCCCTGAATACTTTAAGATAAGTATATCTGTTCTCTCAACTAAGGCTTATAGTAAATAAACATGGACTTTTGATTTCCAGAATACAGAAAAAAATCATATATGCTAAGTAACTAAATGAGTATAAAATGGAAATGCACAATAATAGAAGCATTTCTTGTTTTGTAATAACATCAATACAGAATTGTCATGGGACCTCGGAGTATTGTCAAGAGAACATCTTAAATAACATGGACGATATCTGAGATATCTGAGTTGAGTTCTAATGTTTCTAAGCTTCATCTGTACCTCACCTACAGGTATCTGAATTTTATAACAGTTTTTACCATTTGATAAACTCACTGACTTAAGGTTTTGTTCTCAGCTGTTGCCATCAAAAACCTATGCTTTCCAAACTACTAAAATAACATATAATTTAGACATCCTTCAAGAATCATTAGTATTTAATTATAAATTCTTGCTTTCATTTGGGAATGTAACTTAAAGTTATAAACAAAGGAGAACTATGGAAAACCTGGAAATATAACTTTGAGGTGGTGGGTTTAGCTCCATTTTGTAAATTTGTAATGTTGTATAATGGCCTGTCTAGGAGTTTTTCCATTCTGGAAATATCTGTTTAATTCTACACTAGCTGGGGATTTCGTTCTGTTTTGTTTTGTATTTTGGTTTGGTGTCATTTTGAGACAGGATCTTGCCATGCACTTCTGGCTAATCTGGTACTCAATATGGCCTCAAAAAGGCAATTCTACAGTTATAGGCATTAGTCACTGCTCCTCACTACTTGTTCATTGTATTTTGTTGTTGTCAGTTTCTTAAGCATTTAAGCAGAAGATAAGTTTAATCAACTCCTTTATTTTGCCACAATAAACAATTTATGATTGTGCTTTAATTTTAAAACTTGAAGTGAGATAGAAGGACCTCGTATGAACCCAAGAATTTTCAATTGCCTTACTTAGTGAGAATGAAAGTATTTGAAGAGTCAAAAACATATTTAGTAACTTAAATGACAAGAAGTTATCTTAAAAGACCCATTTACTTGCATTATATAGCTAATGGATACAAGATAATGTCTATGTGAAGGTGTAATACCATAATTTACTATGATAGTGATGCCCTGTGATTTAATGAGTAATTATACAGGAAATTCTACCACTTGTTCATAAACTGTCCCTTTATAATGGTTTACAAAGAATATGCTTGCATCTGCCTGTGGTGGTGCACGCCTTTAGTCCCAGCACTCGGGAGACAGAGCCAGGCGGATCGCTGTGAGTTCAAGGCCAGCGTGGGCTACAGAGTAAGTTCCAGGAAAGGTGCAAAGCTACAGAGAGAAACCCTGTCTTGAAACACACACACACACACACACACACACATACACACACACACACACACACACACACATATATATATATATAATATATATATTCTTACTAAACTTGAATATCAAACTTTGAGGAAATTTAATAAACTGTATCTACAAAAGTAAAATTAACTGATAACAAAATATGAATAAAACCAGTCACATATTCATATGCATACACATACACACCCCAGAGGTGTAGCTCCAGATTGCAGAGAACAGAGAGTTTATTTGATAAATGTTTCTACAACCATCGGTTGGTTATCTATGTTAGAAAATATATGATATCTTTATGGTATAACATACATGTAAATAAATCCCACATGTAACACTACCAGAAAAGTGAAAAGTAAAATCTAAACTAATGTTTGAATATTTTAGAAAAATGCAAAGATTTGGCATATAGAGCAATTTACTTGTTTTTTCAAATCATGTAATTAGACTAGGTCCTCAGAAAATAGTACTTGAAGTGAGTTATTAATAAGAACACATAAAAAAGTCTGATTAATAACTTAAATTCCAACTACTTGTAGAAAAAATAACATAAAAGAAAAAAATGAGTGAAATATATGATATGTTAATTATGAGGAAAATATAAATAGGAGCTAGAGAAGAGTCACAGTGGTTAAGAGAACATACTGCTCTTGCAAAAGAACTGGGTTCATTTCTCAACATCTACATACAGTGACTCAGAGCACAGTTTCCAGGAAGCTTAATGCTCTTTTCTGACCTCTGAGTGTACCTGCACTCAGGCATACATACACACCCCAAAACATGCAATTTTTGAAAAAAATTAAATAGGAAAATATATAAGTAAAAATTAATGACCGATAAACATAAATTGTAGGGTGAATTGAGTAAGTGATCAATAAAACACAATTTCACACAAATAAAATATTGAAAGGTCATTCAGAAAACATGGCCTTTGAGCAGTGGCTACTGCCAAGGTAGAGGAATAGTAATGCATGTCTACTACTAACAGAATGACAAGTAGATACAACAACCTTGGACAAATTCAAGAATCATCAAGCAGAATGACTACACGTTATGCTATGTCCTATAAGCTTACAAAATCATATTGGCCAAATAAGAGATACTTGTGAGGATTGATTATAAACTTTCTAGTGACATTAAAAGTGAAAATAAACATAAAACGAAGGCAGTAAGAAACCAAGAAAACACTAAATGGAATACTGTTTAATAGATGTAAACTGATGACATTAGACAGATTAAATGTGAAGAATGAAAAGCATAATTGATGGATTGAGTACCAAGCCCATAAGTATACGATTTAGTTCACAGTATACACTTGTATATTATCTATGATATATATAAAACTTTACTGTAAAGCAAGCATGTAATTATACATAACTTCAGACATTTGGCTGAAGAAAGAGGCTAGAAAATGACTTCTTGGAAGAAAATAAAGACTCATAGGGCAGTGTCTCTTCATTGTCTCAGATAATTTTACAGGTCTCAACCAACCAAGTTCCTCCTTTCCTACTCGTGGTTATAGAAATCTTTTCAGAATGTAATCTCTGAATAAAGGGCTGGCTGAAGCAGCCCCATCTTTTTTTCAGCTTCCCTCCTCTGCACAGCATGCCCCAAAGACTCTCATCTGCACCAGAGGGCTTGGGTTTGGATCCCTCAATAGTGGTCCAATCAAGTAGTATGTTCAGTCAAGATTCCATGTTGGTGGGAAAACTTCTCTAAGCTCTGGAAGCTGGCCCAAGTGAACCTTATGCTATTGTGGCCCTGTGCTCTTATCTGTAGGAATAAATCCATTTTAGGTAGCTGTGATGGTGAGTTTTTAAATGGCATCTTGTCAAAGTGCAGAAACACCTGAGAAGAAAACCTCAACTGAGAAACTTGGTAGATCAGGCTAGCCTTAGGCAACACTGCCTGGGATTGTCTTGCGTTTCAATTGAGGTGAAAGACTCTGAATGTAGGCAGCACCTTCCATTGGGTTGATCACTGGACTGGGTGTTAATAGGCAAAGCTAGCTGGTGTTAAGCAGGTGGCATGGACACATTTTTGCTTTTTGTTCTTGACTATCTTGACTGTAAATGTGGTATGACATACTCAAGATCCTTCCTCTGTGACTAGCTGTTAGACTTCCTACCTTGCCTTCTGCTAAAAGATGGGCTGCAACTTTAAACTGTGGTCTAAGTAAAACCTTTCCCCTGTGTTGCTGTTTGTGAGAGAAACAGAAATGAAGTTTGAACAGTAACCAGTCACATACGGAAGACATTCAGTTTACTGGCATCTGAGTAGTGGGTAATTCCTACACACATGGCTACTTCCCTTCTAAGGAAGATAGATCGCGATGTGTGCTGTAGCCTGATGGAAATTATTAAAGAGAACGGGAAAGTTTATCATGTATGAGAGCAAGTGGCTAATTTTTGAAGTTATGTCTTTGAGTAGAGTACAGTGAAAGGAGGAGATCCTTGGGGCAGGTTTATAATTTATCTACTGTAGCCAAGAAACAACATTGAAGAAATAGGCAGATGGATTAAAAATGTGAACAAAGCCTCATTATTGCCTCTCCTTTGGAAAGGAAGTTTTTACTGTTATTTATTTTCCTTTTACTGAAATGGAATTTTTTTGTCACATTAGGTGTCCTGATTACAGTTTCCCATCCCTCTATTTCTCCCATCTCCCTTCCCATCCAGATCTGCCTCTCATTAGAAAGCAAAAACATTTCTAAGGGGTAATAAAAAAATAAAATAGAAAGATAAAACAAAAACTAACACATTAGAATAGGACAAACAAACAACAGAAGGAAAAGAGCCAAGAGAAGGCACAGGAAACAGATATAGATATGGAGGCCCACTCATTCACACACTTAGGAATCCCATAGAAACAATAACTAGAAGCCATAATATACATGCAAAGGACCTGTAAGATAGGAAAGAGAAATATATATATATATAATATATAATATATATATATAAAATAAAATAGAACTTTTTCGTTCTGTTTTGCTTTGTGTTTTGTATTTTGTGTTTTGTTTTTAAAGCTCTGGTATGACATTGTGAGACTAGGAACCTCCAAAGGTGCAGATGAGTCATTTTCTGTTGGCCATCTACTGCTGAGCATACGGGCCTACCTTTAAATGTGATTTGCTTCTCCAGTGAGATACACTTGAAGAAAACTAAATTTTTATTTGCAAGGGGTTATCAACTGGAGATAGCTTCTGGGTTAGAATCGGGGATGTGTATTCACTACTCCTTTCAGATCTAGGACCCCATCTGGTGAAGACCCACACAGACTGCGCATGCTGCCTCAGGCTCTGTGAGTTCCTGAGTGCATTCATACTTTTGTTGTTGTTTGTTTACTTGCTTTCTTTGTTTCCTTGTGGTCTTTGTTCTCCTGGTGTCCTCCATCCTCTCTGGCTCTTACATTCTCTCTGCTTCCTCTTCAGTGGAGTTCCCTGCACCCTGAGGGGAGGGATCTGATGGAGTTTCAGAAGCAAAATTATTCACTGATATAGAGTAACTATACAACAAGGTGTCTCTCTACTCTGCTAACTATTTCCTTTGCTTTTATCCCAGATTTTAAATTTTATACAAAGACAGGAATTTTTGAGTTACATATGTCAATATTTATTCTGTTTTAAGTTTAAACAATATCTATCCTATTTTAAAAATAAACAGGTTACATGTTGACACATAACATATTAAACTGATTCTATTTGCATAATGAAACATTTATATAAATAGCAGCCTTAATTACTTCTTTGTTGCAAACAAGACATGATCAATGGTACTATCTGCTTCTTGATCAGTGTATACCATTTTTAGTAGAATCAATTATAGATGAGTAGAGGACTTCCACTCAAAGAACTACTTTTATCAAATGGGTGTTAAGAGGCCATTCTAAACATAATAGTAACAGAGAATGAGTATACACAAAATTGTGTTATTCAACTTTTTGAACAAGAGACAGTAAGTGCATTTAACCATCCTCCAAGCCATATCAATCTTGACTCTCATATGTGAGTCACCATGAGCAAGTCACAGAGAAATGCTTCAGGGAATGGAAAAGTTAATCAACCAGTCTATGAAAGCCCAAAGGAGTCATAGAAGAAATGAACAGTTTCTTTGTCTATTTTAAGAAATTATTCTTCACATATAAAATAACTCAAACTGTTGCAAGAATTGAAGAAAGTGTTGAATTTTTACCTTTGTCCTATATAACTTACTGTGTGAAAATGAGAAGAGTGGACATCTACCTGGCTTAGCCATCTGTTCTGTTTAGATCTACTTCAGTTGACGGTAGAAATGCAAGAATGCCAACAGGGAAAAGATATTTGGAGTCAGGGAGAGAACATTAACGCAAACATAGAACTCTACATAGCTCCTCGCCGTCTCTGAGTCCAATGTTGCTTCACTGTAAATTGATTACAAAATAGCTGTTACATGGTGAGATGGGTGAATTAAATGAAATAAACTATTTAAAGCTTGCAGTATCCCTGTGTGGCATGAGCATTTGTCCGTACAGCCATTTCCTTTGTGCTTATTGCTTTACAACAATTACACTAGAAACTTGCTCTTTGCCTATCATATGAACTAAACTTTCACTGGTTGTGTGCCTCCTCACAAAAATCAGGTCTCCCTACCACTGCAATTCAACATATACTTTGTAACAGTATTCAATAAAAATAGATGTTTTATTATCTATAGGCTTGAATATATATAAATATATAATTTTATTAGGATTATTTATATCTTATAAAAAATTTCAGTGAGGCCATGTCTTTGAACACTGTTTAATGGAGTAGACTGCACCAAGAAGAAAAGACCACCAGTTTAATCATGTGACTTCCAGCTTCCTCCAAATGCATTGCCAGGTATAGTGAGTGTCTGCCATCTGTTTCCTCATTTGCATGTGCATTGATTTTATTGGTATGCTCTATATGAATGAATACTCTGCTGATTGTTCATCTAATTGAGAGGATGACAGGGTTGCAGCCATCTTAGAGAAGGGTCAGACTTGGTGGCAGCAGGCCTTGGGAAACCCACCAGAGGATGTGCTGCCCCTAGACCCAGACAATTGTGAGCCACATAAAAAACGAGTTCCAGAAATTTTCTGCCATCACCTAAAGGATATGATAGATTATATCCATAGCTCTCAGAGGGAGCAAGTTTCTTGCAGATAAGAAGTGGGATGTCTTATTGCCAGAGAAAATGGGTCTGCTGATGATATAAATTGTTAGAGGATATGGCAATTTCCTTACAGCTACAACTCTCAAATCAGTTCAAACCAAGCATCTCTAACCTAAAGTAAGCACCAATCCTGAGCTTGTAGCTGTATAGAGTTGGAATTCCCCCAGATCCCCTACCCTAACCATTATATAAAACCTTGCTTGATTACTACTTGGGGTCTCTCCTGCTCAACTGCTGTGTCAGACAGACAGAGAGATCTGGATTAACTCGAAACAATAAAAAAACTCTTTGCTTTTGCATTGGATTTGGTCTCTTGGTGGTCTTTGCGGGATTCTGGGTACAACGTAATGTTATTGAAGGTATTGTCTTTAAGGAGAGAGATCCCAGGTTTTGCTTTCGATACAATTGCTAGTTGAGGGTTTCATTTGGGAAACTGTCTAAGAATAAGTGCACCAAAGGACATTGATAGTAAAAGCTAAGCTAGGGAACAAAATCATTGCTCCATGTGTTTTGCACTATGAAAAATGACTAGAGAAATGGTTCTCTAAAGAGCACTTGTGCTCTCTCAGAGGACCTGGGTTGTGTTTCCAGTACCCACATGCAGCTGCAAATGGAAACCTGTGACTCCAAAGGATCCAGTGAAGACTTCTGGCCCCTGTGGGCACCAGACACAAATATGGTGCACATTCATGCAAGCAAAACATAAACATAAAATTAAAATAAATAAAACCTTTAAAACTACTTATTAATAATTATCGGAAAGTAATATAAAATATATTTTCCCAAAGATAACAGAGTCTACAATAGCTTGTAATGTACTGTTTATTTATCCACTTATACCCATCAACATCCATTAGACAGTTTAACTGCACTAAATACTGTGCTTAATGAAAACTGGTCCACCTGCTGGACACTGAAGCTGTGAACCATACGAGCAAATACTGATCAGGTCCTCTGTGTAGGTTTTTCTTTTTTATTTAGAACAGAGGAGATAGTTTCCCTGTCCTTCCTCTATGTACGTCTTGAGGGACATCTGCTATACTTTCCATAAGTCCACCTGTAGCTTTAACCTTCCATGATAGTAAACATATTTTAAATATAATCCCTGTAAAATTAAATAGATAAGTAAGATAGTGTCATTCAATTCCACATCTGGAGAATAATCTGGAGGAATTTTAAAACTAATTTGATCTCATCATTTATTTATCTAAGGGCCTTTCAAGTTATAATTGGCCCACTCGAATGGATTTCCCCAATCCCTGACTGTGTCCTTCTGTTCCTGTAGAAATAATGCTCATTCTAGTCAACTTCCCACCCATGTTTGACTTTTGAGGAGATTTTTTAGCTCATTAAATTCACTCATTTTTTAAACACTTATTGAATTTTTGTTTTGAAAATATACTTTCTGGAATGCAGGGGAAATAGTGATAGTCTGGTTTATAGGAAGGTAAATTCTGTGACTGTAAAGCAGTTGTAAAATTCTAGGTGCAAAACAATAACATTTATTTAAGATAACTGTAGTAAAAATATTACGTGTATGGCTAGAAACATCACCTGTGTTGTAATATTTTTGTAATAATTCTGTTAAAAGAGATTTTAGGAACTGTCAGAAAACTTCAGACTCAGTTGCTGTGATGAGGAAAGAACAATCAGCATGGGCACATGATATGTAGGCACACGATATGTGGGAGGAGCCAGGGGTAGGGGGAATATGATCAAATGCAATGGATGAAATTCTCAAAGAATTAATACTAATATTTTACAGTGGTATTACAGTAGACAAGGAATATTTTATACATCAGAAGTATTGTGCAATTAGGTATGTAACATTTCACATATCGATAAATAGTCTCAAAGTACATGGTTGGTTTTGGTGCTTGAGAAAAAGTAGGAGATAAACTTATATGTTGAGGGTTATAGTCAGAATAGGAAGGGTGTAACTGCCACAATAAAAGGAAAATATTTAACTTTTCACAATAGGTTGTCTTGAATTTTAAATACGTCCTAAGTAGAGGGAAATCTGACAAGACTCTATAGTCACAGTCAGTTAGTTGTCATGAGGTTTTTTAAGTGGTCTAGAACAATTCAGTTATTTTAAGCCAGGTGTAGATTGAATTAATTTATTTTGGGAAATGAGGCTCCACTAATTAGGTTCAGCCCTGAGGCCTGTGGCAAGTTGTCAATATGGATTTTCATGTTGAAGGCAAGGGACTCCTTGTTGTACTCACCTGTGGGAAATCTTGCTTTATCTGCTGATCTGCAGGAAAGTTAGTGCCAACCTCCACCCTTTGATGGACAATTAGCGAGCAGTGGACTGTGAGAAAATAGGTAGATTGTGTAAAATGCTAACCGTTTGCAACTCCAGATGGTTCTGTTTTTTTCTGTAAGTAGGAGGAACCTCAGATGTTTTAGAATCATACAGAAAGCATTTTTAGGAAACATTCAGCAAACTTGGCCTTGAAATATAGCATTGAAACATGTCAAATATTTTACCATAAAGGAAAATAATTCTGAAAACTCTTTGAAAAATGTAAGTGGCTAATAATTAGGAAGTACTAACTCTCTATTTTCATTCTTACTAATTATCTATAAAATTACATGATAAAACTTGTAAATAGAAATATGAAATCTAGTTCAATTTCTCAGTGCATCTTGTTCTATTCCAACCATGTAGTTTAATCAAACTGTTCTCCCTCCTTCCCTCTCTCCCTCCCTCCCTCTACCCCTACTTGCACTCCCTTTTTTCCTCTAGTTCTTTCCTTCTGTCTACCTATCCTCCCCTTCCATCTCCCCTTGATTATACTCTCTTATTATTCAGGAGTCACATGACCTCTTTACCCCCTGGCTAGATCTCTCAAGTCATTTTGTGTTAATCCACTTTGAAGGGGCCTGTAGATTCCTTGAATTGAGCATGGCTGAGAAGTGGAGCATACCATTTAGGTGAAAATCTTAGAGCAGAGATAGAGAGAAGAAAGCTGGATGGAAGATGCTTTTTCAGCAGAGCGTTGTGGTTACAAGTAATGAAAAACTGCTGAAGATTGGGCAAAGAATTGCATCCATCAGTGTTTTTACTTCGTTATCATCAGAGAAGCTTCTTCTCGCAGTAAATGGGAACTAACACAAAGACCCACAACTGGATAGTGTATACAGAGTCAGAGACCCTGGAACACTCAATTTTATTTTGTATGTATTCATCAAACCTGTCCTTTCAAGGCAAGGGAGCTATTCAAATGAGGATGAGGAAAAGTTGTAAGAGTCAAGAGGGAGGTCCAAGCCCCTCCCCTTGCCTCAAGGCTGTAAGAGGTGTCCCATCATAGAAGTGGGCTCCAAAATGCCTGCTCATGCATCAGGGATGGATTCTGATCCTACTGCCAGGGCTTGGACCTGCCTCTACTAAATGTACCTCCCCATGGGAGGCTTTACCTTCTTGTAGGAGGGAATGGGGGCTGGGTTGGGAGGGGGAGGCTGGAGAGGCAGGAGGAGGGAAGGGGTAATTTTGGTATGTAAAATGAACACAAAAAAAATTTTAATAAAAAAAAAGAGTCAACAGGGATTGAAGTCACCAAGGAAACAGTTTTCTTCCAGACATAACCAGACTGATGGACAAAAGAACTCACAGAGACTCTGGAAGCATACACAGGGCCAGAAGAGGTTTAAGCTAGATGAGGACCCAGTGCTTAGAGGGAGAAGTGAACATGATCTACCATCCTTAATTAAGATGTTGTCTCCAAATCAACAGCCCCTTGAAAAGGAAAAATTAGTTTTATACAATGGAGTCTCTCTGGGTACACAAACCACATTTAAAAGTAGGCTGCAAGCCCAGCAGGAGATGGACAACACAAACAAACTCAGAAGTATTTCTGGAAAATTTTCTCACATGGCTTTGTTTGAGCATCATTTTTTTTTATTTTACTTGTCTTTTGTGTGTATATTATAGCTTCTGATTGTTGTTTCTACAGATTTTGATGTGTGTGTGTGTATGTGTGTGTGTGTGTGTGTGTGTGCGCGTGTGTGTGTATCTGTCAGTATATGTGTACTTCTTGCGCTTTTTTGTTTTTAGTTTTCTTTTTACTTGTTTTGTTCTCTCTGTTTTCTATATACAGAGAAAACATGCATGGAGTTGGATGGGTAGAGGGGTGAGGAGGATCTGAAAGGAAATGGAGGAGAAAAAAACCATGATCAGAATATTGTATGAATTTTCAATAAAATATCATTATAAAAGCAAAAAATAAACAAAAAAGGTCACAGTGATCCACTCTAACTTGAGGTTGGAAATAGGCCTTTTCCCTCCAGCTATAGAGGAAAGTTTGGTTCCCAGTTCTTGGAATAAAAACTCAACAGATGAGAATGTTCCCACCCCTGGCTACCTAACTCTAAACAGAATTTTGCTCTGTTGGATAGGCTGACATAATATTCCTGACGATTCCCCTGCTTCAGGCCTCTGAGTACTAGAAATACAGTCATGCAATATCATGGCCGAGCAAAAGCAAATTTAAAGACACCAAAATGCTCTCACAAAACTTCTCTGTGTCTAAGTTGGTGGCTATAGTGTGTTTTACTAGTTCTGTGCTGAGATCTCTGGCCATTGGTATCAGAAGCACAGTGTACACCCCTCATGACGTTTTTTAGATGGATATGAATCATGTGTGGAGTTTTTTCTCTATTTCAGAGGTGTTATATAGTCATGTCTCAGCTAGTCATTCAAAATTGTCATGATAAGCCAAGACAAAGTACTTCTCATACTACTAGACCATCCATAGGACACTTTTCTTTACATCCCTGCTGTGTATCAGGTCCTTTAAAAGTCACGGAGCCTGCTATGGTAAGTCAGAAAAAAGTATATGGTTATCCTGGAACCAACACCCTACTGGAGAAGACTCTAAGATGGAATCTCAACTATTTCACTGAAAAGTATTTAAACAGGAATTACTTAAAAAAATTAGCAGCATGAGCTAAGAGATTGATGAAATAGCACACACATACGTGGACTCCATTTTATTTTATTATTTTTTGGGGGGGTAAACTTCCAAGGATCCAGCAGACAGTCATTCTGAGAATATTTCCCAATTCAACATGAGTTTATTTGTATCTGTCATAGGTGACAGGCTCAGCTGTGGTTCTATAAACCCAATAACTGGTTAACATTTTTAAATATTAAAAAGTTGAGCTCAGCAGCTGTCTCTGCTCAGCAGTACTATCCTTAGAGAGAACTCTCTAACAGAAAAATAAGACTTATGATGGGTATGGCTTTGGATGTAATTATACTTGGTATATGGTTACACACCTGCATAAAAGAAGCTGTTTCTAAGTTGGGCTTATTTCCACCAAGGACGAAAAGAACAGCTTGTTAATTCTCTTTATAGAGACTAAAAACGTGTCTAAGAGGGATTTTCCTGTCATTATTCCTGTTAAACTTTTAATAAAATGAAACCTATGCCACTGTAGACATGTTACTGTTAGATATCATTTTCTTAAAATGAATTTAGACAAAAATTAAAATGGCATGAGGTGAAACTTTTTAATATACTTATGAAAATTAGGAAGGAAACAAAAATAACATGAAAGTTGTTCCTGATGTATTAGTTCTTGGAGAAATCCATATGTGTTATGACCATACTTACCCTGCTCACCAACTCTTCTAAGACCTGCACACTTCCCTACATATATTTTTTCAGTCTTTGGGACAGTTTAGTATGTCACATTTGCCTTTCAGCTCTTGGAGGATGCACTCTGATTTTTCTGGGACCTCATTCTCCTTAATTTTGATTTTTATTTCTTGTCATGTTATTTTGTGATTTGACAGGTTGTTGCCACAGGCGTGGACTTCTTGACTGTTTTTAGGTGTTCCATTCACATCCCAGGACTAGTGCTTTCTGCCATTGTATCTTTTTCTGTCAAATATGTCAAACTTAAGTTATCTGCTATTTCTATTCTGTCACCAAAAGCCTGATTAAAGCTGACCACAGCTTTTCAAGAAAAAGCAACCCAGAAGACTGACTCCTTCATGTGGTTGACGGGTTGAAGAGAGTGGAGTGGACATAGTGGGCACACACTTCCTTGAAGAGATACTATCTAGGTGTTTCTGCTGGATGGTTTTATGTCAACTTGACAAAAACCAAAGTTGTCTGAGATGAGGGAGTCTCAATTAAGAAAATGCCTCTGTCTTAGTTAGTGTTTATATTGCTGTGAATAGACATCATGACCATGGCAACTCATATAAAGGAAAACATTTAAATGGGGATGGCTTACAGTTCACAGGTTCAGTCCATTGTCCTCATGACAGGAAGCATGGAGGCACACAGGCAGACATGGTGCTGGAGAGGTAGCTAAGAGTTCTCTATCTGAATAGGCAGGCAGCAGGAAGAGAGACTGAAACACTGGGCCTGGTGTAAGCATCTGAAACATCAAAGCCCACCCCTAGTGACCTATTTCCTCAAACAAAGCCACTCCTACTCCAACAAGAACACATCTGCCATTTTCATTCAAACTACCACAGCCTCTATAATACTGCACTGTAGGCAAGCCTATAGGGCATTTATTTAGTAACTAATAGGGAAGGCCCAGATCACTGTGGGTGGTGCCACCCCAGGGCTGGTGGTTCTGGGTTCTATAAGAAAGCAGGCTGAGCAAGCCAAGATGAGCAAGCCAGTAAGCAGCACTCCTTCATGGTTTCTGTATCAACTCCTGCCTCCAGGTTCCTGTCTAGGTTGAATTTCTGTACTGACTTTCTTTGGTGATGAAGTGTGATGTAGAAGCATAAATTGAACAAATCCTTCTCCTCAAGTTGCTTTTGGTTATGGTGTCTCATCACGGAAGTAGTAACCATAACTAGGACATTGTCAATAAAACCTGGCTGGGTGGAAGTTATAATTCAAGTCACAAAGTTCCTATTAGTTCATCTAAAGGCTTAATATTACAGTAAGACAATTAAATCATATAATCTGCAAAAGTGCGGTTGGAATTTCTGAGTTTCTGCAGGAGAGAAGTGTCTTTCTTTTAATGTGAACTTCCAGAATCATGAATTTAAGGAAATGGTAAGTTGCACCTCACCTTTCCTTTTATGCTGAATTATTTTTCATGGCAGTATTTAGAGTTGCAAAGAAGATTATGGAAAAAAGACACATTATCTACCCACAGTTTCTATTTAAAAAAACACCCAGGCCTGCATCCTCACCTACACTTCAGGAAGGATACGTTGGACAATAAAGCACCAACTGTGGGTTAGAGACAAACGGCAGGAGGAGGCAACTGGGAAGCCAGGGACTTAAGAACTTCTACTATGACTCTACATTTTTGCTTCTATTTTAAAGTATTTTGACAAATATCATTTGTATTTAAAATTTACTTGTTCAATATGACATCCATTAGTGGGAGTGTGTGCTATAGCAATAATCTCAAATATTTACGTTAAAAATTAAAGAATAATTTTATTGAACAATGTACTTTTTGGCTAGAAGCCTTCACCAGGCTCGGGTCTCTGATTCTGGTTGATTATTAAGAACACTGGTACCACATCTGGGGTCTGTGCTCAGTTGATTCTTGGCCTTTGTGTAACATACTTGGCTGCTTCTTGGAGAACACATGTCTTTGTGTCTCACACACCAAACAGCCAAGGCTCCTTGTTTTCTGTCACACAACAGCCCTACTGCATTGTCCTAGTTCTCTGAGCAGATCCACTAGAAAATTCCCCATGACCTTTAAAACATGCTAGAGCAAAGGAGGATAACATTTAATTTAGTACGAACTTGACTGTAGTTTCTTTCATTTCTCTTAAGTATAAAAGCTGCAAAAATTTACAGCAAGACAGGAAAGCTTAGATACTTGTGCCAAGAAATGTTTGGAATTCTTCATGGCCACAGAAAATTGAAATTTGAAACTCGAAATGACTGTGCTCTGAGTCATCACAGTAAAGACCAAAAGTTCAATTGACCCTGAGCATCATAAGCTCTTTAGATCATACTGCAGCAGACAAAAGGGTGATATTGGAGTAGCCACAAGAGGAGAGCTACAAGGGGGTGGTAGCATTATTTATAATGTTCATTTCATAGTGGACTGTGAATGTCATCAGAAAGTATACCCTCATCAGAATTTTCAGTTAAACACATACAAATTCATTACCAGTACTATACTGGTATTGAAGAAAGTTTACTTGAATAATGGCCAGTGGCAGCATTCTGTGGCATAAATAAGTAAAGTATAAAATGTTAAAGGGGTCATCTGTCATTGTTATATTCCACAGGGAGGAGATAAATTTTTATAAATTTAAAGCAGGCATTATAGAATGCCAGATTACTAACTGTGCCTGAAGTTATCAGAAGGTAAATCCACAAGCAAAAGCTAGTCATAATGTGGCAATATATGAGTCATTTCATGCTTCACATGCTCATGAGATTGGCAGATTTACAGACTCAGGATTGTTTGTTAAAGTTATAATAAATCAAAATTTCAAAGGATACTGGTACTTATACAGAAACATTTGCATAAAAAGAACAAACTGAAGTATATATTAATTTTGGAATATAAGAGTTCTACTTAATTGAGTCCTTTCTGAAAATTTTATTCATCTGTTATCAGCTAACAAAATAGACAAAAAACCTATAACATGGGTCTGAGTCAGGGAGGAGAAAGAGAGAGGGAAGAGGGCAGGAGGGAGAGGAAGAGGGAGAAAGGAAGTAGGAGAGGGAGAGGCTCAGTGAGGTCGAGAAACATGGAGAAAGATGGGGGTGTAGCATTCCATTTTCAGAGTACAGGGAGCTTGGTACAGCCACTTTGAAGACACTCTGAAATCATTTTTCTCCCCACCTACTGAAATCAAGGTCCTTATTACTGTTATAGCACAGGGACTTTCAGCAAGGTCCATGTGATTGCAGTGGCTTCATATTGAGTTATTTGCAAATCAACAAAAATGCAGCTACAGTGATTGTGGTAGTAACTGACTGTGATAAGGAATTAGTATATGTTGACTGGATTTTGGAAAAGATTCTGTACCATCTGTCCTCATCTCTCTTCCTAAACATTCCCATGTTTTGTAAACTGGTAGGTACTAGTTAAAGCACAGTTGCCCCTGCAGTGTGCTGAATTTGCTAGAGTGTATACATGGTAAGCTGTCTACTTTTTTCATTATTTGTTACTTCTCTGCCACAAGACACATACCAGACATTACTGGTAAACATACAAGAAACATTGTTTTTCCAGCACGTGAATTCTAGGTATCAAATTCAATGCACAACATTTATTGTTCCTTGTATTTTAAAATACACTGCAGAGTACTAGGAGTAACGCAACATGGGACAGGAATAGAACAAAGATTGTGGCTAATGTAACAGGATAGAGAGCCTAGAAAGAGTTCATGATTTTACTGTCAAAAGATTATTAAACTGTTCATTACAAGTATTTAATGCAAAAGATGTCTTAGCCTATTTTTTCCTCTAAAACTGACACATTTTATTTTAAGTAAAAATCTCTTAAACCTGGTAAAACTATTCTAAATTTTTGAAGTTTTACATACATGTGACAAAATTATTTGTCTCTCTATTGTGGACTTATTTCAATGTCTTAATTAAGTTCATCTTAATTCACCTACATTGTCATAAATGACATAATTTCCTTTATTTCATGAATATTTAATAACCCCTTATTGATATATACTACATTGTCTTTTCTTGTTTACCATTTGATAGACTAATTATTTATATATCTTGGATATTAACAGAAATGCACACTTGAGAAGGGATGCAGATATCCTTCCAAATTACCAATTTGAATTCTTTTGCATAATTATCATGAATTATGATTACTTGGTCATATCACACATAAATAAGTTTGCCATTGTGCTTTAATTTTAATACTCTAGTGTATTTTGAAGTTTTATAGTGTGATGTCTCTTTCTTTGATCTTGGTCACAATTGCTTTGATATTCAAGGTAATGTTTTGTTCTATGGAATTCTAGTGATTGTTTACCCTGTTTCTGTTAATGATACTACTAGAATTTTGATGAAGATTTCACAGAAAATTTATGCAGTTCCTGAACCCACATATCTTTTCAATGGTTTGTATTTTCTTTAATTTTTACTTTTCATTCTTATTCTAGAAACTATAGTTAATAGCTCTATTGTATTCTTAAATATTGTGAACTGGGAAAGTTTATAATTCTCACTAACACAAAAATAGTATCTATAAGACTGCTCTAGTTAGCTTTTGTGCTGTGTTTAAATACTCTGATTAAATCAACCTAAGGACGTAAGGGTTTATTTGACTTATACTTTCAGGTCATAATTCAGCACTGAGGGAATTCAGGTCCTGTGTCTCAACATAATTTTGCCATGTCTGCAGAAAGTCCCTACTTACCTGCCACCTCTGAGAGGCAAACAAGGGCAATAGCAATAGCTCTTGTTTTGGGAGTCACCTGGACCACCTTGACCAACAATTCTAATGGAGGGTCTCATGCTTGCGACTGGGGATTTTATTAGGTAGATATTTTGTATGGAGCACTGTCAGCCCAAGTGGCATCACACACACACACACACACACACACACACACACACACACACACACAC
>CABHPH010162061.1:0-32510 GCA_902168325.1 Peromyscus nudipes | reverse complement strand
CACACACACACACACACACACACACACACACACACACACACACACACCACTAAAGGTATAATGGTGGAACTCATATCTTTGGAAGTAAGCAGCAGCTAATTGGACTTAAGACCCACGCAACAGGAAGAAAATCATGATGACTGGTACTAGAGAGGATGAAGAAGCCAAGGTTCTTAAAGGAGAACCTTGTATTATTACTTGGCTGGAACAACAGAATTCCTGGCTGCATTCTACATGTTATCTTATACCCATAGATACATGCAGCTCTCACCTGTCATCAAAGAAACTTCACTCTGTGGCAAATGGACCTTACTGAAAACCACAACTGCATACATAGCAGGGATCAGTGGATACATTTTCAACACAACTTCTGTACCTAAGACTCAGGGAATACCACAAAAGTGAAGGCAGAAATACTGTTCAAGGCAGAAGCCTGGGAAGTTTGAACTGAGGTTGTGTTTTCTAGAAATGGCTGCTTAAATGAGAACTGAAGAGTGAGAATATCAATAGCCATGCTAATTTGGAAGGGAAAAAAATTTCAGAGTCCTACCCCTAGACAAAAAAATTACAGGCAACTCATGACTGCCGACAGAGAATGAATTTCTCTATCCCAGGAATGAGCCCCATAATTAGTTATCCAATGCAGAGTGGTCAGCCCTGAAGTCATATATACATAAACATCAAAAACAGATTCAATGAGTTATATTTATGTATTTGTGTGTGTGTGTGTGTGTGTAATCGAAGAAAAATGGCCATCAATTTTAGAAGGAGACAGAGGTGAAGACATGGGAGGGGCTAAAAAAAAGAATGGGATGGGGGAATGTCGAAATTATATTTTAATTAAAAATGTGTTAAATCAAAAACTAACCAGGATAAGGAGGTGATGTTATTTAGTTTCATTTTGCAGTACAATGTATACCCATTTTAGAGTAAAATATTGTAGAGGATAAACATACATATTTAAATTCATATACTTAAAATAGTATTGTGTTCCCCAAAATATTGTGTACCCTAATAAACTTATCTGGGATCAGAGAACAGAAAAGCCACTAGATACTTAGGATAGGCAGCAGTAGCACACACCTTTAATTCTAGCATTCCAGATGCAGAAATCCATGTGTTCAAAGATACAGCCAAAAGTGTTGACTCATGCCTTTAATCCCAGAAAGCGAGCCTTTAATCCCAGGGAGTGGTGGTAGAAAGCAGAAAGGTATATAAGACGTGAGGACCAGAAACTAGAAGCATTTGGCTGGTTAAGCTTTTAGGTTTTGAGCAGCACAGTTCAGCTGAGAGCCATTCACATATGAGGACACAGGGGCTTCCAGTCTGAGGAAACAAGATCAGCTGAGAAGTTGGCCAGGTGAGGTTAGCTGTGGCTTCTTCTGTCTCTCTGATCTTCCAATGTTCTCCCCAATAACTAGCCTTGGGTTTGATTTTATTAATAAGAACTTTTAAGATTCAAGCTACAATGGGACTCTTATGAAAATTGTATTTCAAATAAAAGGCACTGGTAATTTGTAAATGATTTGACATCCAATATGTTTCATTATGTGAGGAATTATAATCCCATAGCATAGCATGGGTAGACATTTTGATCCAAAAGATGATTCAGAATTTTATCATGTCTCGATACCTAAAATATTTCAACTTGCATATTCCATCAACCTAGGCAGTATTGTAAACTTGGCTTCATATACACAAACACATTTTCAAAACCACTTGCTGCTGTCTTTGGAGAAAGTCCATATTTAGCAAATGCATCTTTCTTAACTAATACTCATGTGATCTGTTCATGTACCAGGATCAGTTGTAATCATTTTAAAGATGCAGACTCATTTCTTCCTTCCGAAAACCCTACTGGAAGCATGCTGTTGTTTTCCCCTTTTGTGGAGAAGAAGATGAAGTATATGCAGGTCAATCCACTTGTCAAACTGTCATGGTAAAAGAGTGGCAGGACCCAGAGTCTTCAGTATAGACCAGACTCACCAACAATAGCTCCCTGAGTTAAGTATCTAGAGACAACTCTATTTCCAGGGAAAATAATGACACCTTAGCAGCCTAATCAGCACAGCACTCATGCATGTTTTCTATTGGGTCCTGGGCATGTTTGGATAAAGATGTGGTGGTCCAGGAATCCACTGCATCATCCATTGCTCTCAACCGTTCATCAACCCCTACAGATCTTGTCATTGTAGTTCAGGACCGTGACTGAAGAACAGATGAAGTATAAGAAGCCTTGTTTTATATAATCAATTATAGGAATTAAAGGATGGGATTACATAGATGATGTAGTTTGAAAACTGTCACTAGATGGAAAGACCATGGTCAGAAAAATGAGATGACCAATTTTCTGCCATTCAAAATAGATGATTCTGATCAATTTTTATGGAACCATAAGAAAATAAATGGGCTTTCGCTCACATTAGTGACTGAAATAAACTAACTGTTGAAACTCTCTGAAGAAGTGACTAGATAGAGCACATTTACATTTTTTTGTTTTTGTTTTTTTTGCTTTTTGTTTTTTTTTGTTTTTTTCGAGACAGGGTTTCTCTGTGTAGCTTTGCGCCTTTCCTGGAACATTTACATATTTTTAATAGCCCTTTTCTCTATTTTTATTTTCTCTTCTTTCAAAGGGAAAAATAAGGCCTATTAGTTAATGCTGCAAAATGAAGAATTTTTTGAAAGATTAAGCATGTTTTAATGCAAGTTGGTTACTAACTTTAAAATAAAATTTTGATATGTGTCTCTAGGGAAGAAATATATAGCTAGACTTTATTATCCCGTTTCTCCTGGCGGTATTGCTGTGTACCAGCTAATATATGAGGAATGCATAAAAGAAGGAAAATAACATACTCTCTAGACAGGTAGGTTAAAGGCTAGTATAGAGTCGGGGTTTTATGACATGTCTCAATATGATGAGTTGTCTCTTACTTACTCTGAACATTCTTAAGAAGCACAATGGAGCCTCACAGATGGTTGACTTCTGCAGTGGAAATCGGCGCTTGCACGGTTACTGCCTGTGTCCTCTAGTCTCAGTAAACTATTAGGCAGCACAACTTCACATCTCCAGAGCACTCCAGAGCCATCTGCTCGTTCCTCACCAAAGTACGGAAATGTGAGTTTTTCCTCTCATCTCTTGCATGTGATTTTCTTCTTTTAATTTAAATCTCCAGGATCCAATGTGAATTTCATGTTCAAGAAGCCTCTGAAACCAGCGACATTTTGCAGTCTGTTCTGCTTCAGCAATAAAATACAGAAATGTTTAAGTCATTGCCGTCTGCCAGGTTCCTTCATAATATAAATTTTCACAGCATGGGTAGTGTCTGTAGTAAACATCGAGTTGACATAAAAATGGAAACAATGGCAAGAAAGTGTCAGAGAAAAATAAAACAACTGAAATGAGAGTCCAGATGTGAGAAGGGTACTAACCATATGCTGATGATAAAAAGGCATCACCTCAATATGTAATTGTGAGGTTTGAAAACAAAATTTGACTTTGGCATTTATAATTTTTCAAATAAAAAGTTTTCCTTGTTTAGTCATGCAATAGAAAAAGCCATGGTTTTTTAAAAGTTAACTGAATAACTTCACCTCCGAACAAATTAGCATGAGAATCTATACCACAAAAGCCTCCCACCTCTGACTCTCAAAGCACTCAGTGTGGTGGCTCCCAGGACAAGCACTCCCCCCCACCACCTCTGGGTTTCTGTTGAGTCCAGCATAACTTGCTCATAGAGAGAAAATACCCAAGTTGTTAGAGTTACAAATCTTTACATATCTGAGAAGTCCTGTAATTTATTTTATACTTTTAACATGAAAAAGAAAATCACTTCTGATCATGGACTCACTTCCACCCAAACACAAGAATTTAATCACTTTCAGGGTTTTCAAAGAAGTATGTTTTCAAGCTGTTCTGTTATAAAATTCTTCTCATTACCAGCTTGCCCCTCATCAAATAAACTGATTTTCCACTTAGTAGGAAGGTTTGTGAAGGTTTCCCTGTTCCACAAGACTAACATTTCAGATCACAATGATTTAAGCCACTTCCCCTTCCAGTTCTAATAGGATTGGTTTGAAAATTACACCGAGTTTTATAGTAGTAAACATTTCATAAAGCTCAAGAGCAGGCACCAGACCTCACTGCGCTCATTTCTCCCCTTACCTCCATGAGTTCTCAGGAGGAAATTCAGGTCCTCGGGATGGCAGCAGGCACTCTTGCAAACAGACCATCTGCTACCTCTTCCCTTTGTCAAAATGCCTTGCTTTAAGACAATAAATATTTCATACTTAGAACACAGGCTGCCAGGGTTCCAAGTAATCAACCTGCTCACAGTTCACCCCCAACCTCTCAGTGCCTACCCATTCTACTCCCAAATGCTCCTCCTCTCCTTTATATAATATCCTGGCCTCTACCTCCAGCAGAGGCACCCTGCTAGACCAGAGACCTCACCAGGCCACCATAACTCCAGGTAGGCTGCACACCCTGGGATCAACCCTCACACTCTCAATCCTCACTGCCCCATATTGCCAATTCCCACCCCTCCCCATTGCCATGTCCCAACCTCCAACTGAGGCAGCAAACCCCCTTCTCAACAAGAGACTACCCTGGCCATCAGAAGTCCAGTCCCTACTCATATGGAGACCCTCTATTCTACCAAAGGCCACTCCAGCCAGAAGACCAGATAGGAAACTGAAACCAAGGGGAAAAGATCCTTCCAAACTCAGAAGTTGGCACCTAGACCGATAGTCACCCCAAACCTAGATGCTTAAACGCCAGTGTAAGAACACATTCCACAGCCAAGGCAATATGTCACCATCAGAGCAAGCTATTCTACTACAGCAAGCCCTGAATATTTCAACACAGCAAAAGCACAAGAAAATAACCTTAAAACCAACTTTATGAAGGTGATAGAGGCCATTAAAGAGGATATGAATAAATCCCTTAAATTGGGAAAAGACAATCTAAAAATTGTAGGAAATGATGAAATCCGTAAAAACAAAACAAAACAAAACAAAACAGAAAAAAACAATTGAAGGAAATGAATAAAATTGGTGAAGACATGAAACTGGAAATAAAGGCAATAAAGAAAACACAAACTGAGAGAATTCTGGAATGGAAAATCTAGGAAAGCAATCAAGAACTACAGATGAAAGTATCATCAACATAATACAAGAAATGGAAGAGAGAACATCTCAGGTACTGAAGATACAATAGAAGAAATAGATACATCAATTAAAGAAAATGTTAAAACTAAAAATTTCCAAGCAAATGGACATAAGAAGCAAGGTGGTATAGCCATTCTAATACCCAGCAAAAGAGACTTTAAAATTAATCAAAAGAGATGGGGAGGACATTCCATACTCATCAAAGGAAAAACCCAAGATGATCTTTCAGTTCTTAAAATCTGTGTCAGAAATGCAAGGGTACCCATAGTTGTAAAGGAAACACTACTAAAGTTTAAACCACACTGTGGTGATACTTCATGTGTACTGAAATGTGGTAATATTTTATTAGTATATTAATAAATAAAGTTTGCCAGAGATCAGAGGAAATAGCAAGCCATTTTAAGTAAACACAAAAGTCAGGCAGTGGTAGCACACGCCCTTAATTTGATCACTTGGCAGGCAGGGTCTCTGTGTGTTCAAGGCCACATTAGGGAACAGAGCCAAGCATAGTGACACCTGCCTTTAATCCCAGTACCAATCATAGAGACCTGGAGGTCTGTGCAGATAGATAGAAAGTGACAGAGCTGCGTAGGAAGAGGAAGTGAGGTAGCTGGGCTAAGATAGCCAATGAAAGGGCAGAACAGCCAGGCAATAAAAGCCTGGGTAAACAGGAAGTCATGGCATTTTGGAAGCTGCAGAGCTGGTGGGGTAAGGTTGGCTGGTGGCTATTCCTATTTCCCTGATCTCTAAGGCTCATCCCTATATTTGGGTCCGTGTTTTTTATTTAATAAGACCATTTAGAAATTTGTCTGCACCACACACCAACCATCATACATTGATAGTGGTGTATTCCAGTAACCTACTCTCACCAATGCACAGGTAATCAAGGCAAAAACTCAACAGAGAAATACTGATACTAACAGACTTTATGGCCCAAATGGACCTAACAGATATCTACAAAACATTTCATTCAAACACCATGGAATATTCCTTCTTCTCAGCACCTCATGGAACTTGCTCCAAAATTGACCACATATTCAGTCACAAAGCAAGGCTCAAAGATACAAGAAAATTGAAATAACCCCCTGCATCCTATCAGATCACCATGAATTGAAGCTGGATTTCAACAACAATAGAAACAACAGAAAAGTTACAAATTAGTGGAAATTGAACAACTCTCTACTTAATGAAAAATGGGAGAAGATAGAAATTAAAGACTTCCTAGAATTCAATGAAAATGAATGTACAATTATACCCAAACTTATGAGATGCAATAAAAGAAGGTCTAAGAGAACTAAGTGCCTACATCAAAAAATAAATAAAAACGGAAAACTCTCATACTTGCAAATTAACAGCCCACCTAAAAGCTCTAGGAAAAAAAGAAGCAAGCACCTCCAAAGAGGAGTAGATGGATGGAAATACTCAAACTGAATGCTGAAATCAATAACATAGAAACAAAGAGAACAATACAAAGAATCAGTGGAGCACAGATTTGGTTCTTTGAGAAAATCAGCAAGATAGACAAACCCGTATCGAAACTAACCAAAAAGCAGAGGTTGAATATCCAAATTAACAAAATCAGAAACATAAAAGGGGGATATAACAGGTACCAAGGAAATTCAAAAAATCATTAGGTCATACTTAAAAACTTGTACTCTAAAAAATTAGAAAATCTAAAATAAGTGGATATATTTCTTGATAGCTACCACTTACAAAAGTTAAAGTTAAAACAAGAGCAAATGAACAATGTAAATAGAACCGTAACTCCTAAAGGAACAAAAGCAGTCATTAAACGTCTCCCAACAAAAGCAAAACTTAAGGCCACACTGTTTTAGTGTAGAATTCTACCAGACTTTCAAAGAAGAGCTAATACCAATACTCCTCAAAATATTCCACAAAATAGAAATAAAAGGAACATTGCCAAATTCATTTTATGAGGCTACAAGTCATTCTGATACAGAAACCACACAAATATTCAACAAAGAGAATTACAGACCAATTTCACTCATGAAATTAGATGCAAAAACACTCAACAAAATACTTGCAAACTGAATCCAAGACACCTCAAAAAGATTTTCCACAATGATCAAGTAAGCCTCATTCCAGAGATACTGGGATAGTTTAACATATGAAAAATCAGTCAATGTATTTCACCACATGATATTCATGATTAGATGCCAAAGAGCCTTTGACAAAATTCAATATCCTTTCATGATATAAGTCTCGGAGAGATTAGGAATAAATTGGACATAGTTAAACATAATAAAGGCCATATACATCAAACATAAATCCAACATCAAATTAAATGGAGAGAAACTTAAAGAAATTTCACCAATATAAGAAACAAGATAAGGTTGTCCACTCTCTCCATATCTACTCAATATAGGACTTGAAGTTCTAACTGGAGCAATAAGACAACAAAAGGAGATCAAGGGGATGCAAATTGGAAAAAAAGAAGTCAAACTTTTGCTATTTGCAGATGATATGATAGTATATATAAGCAACCAAAAAAAATTACCAGGGAATGTTTACAGCTTATAAACATTTCTAGTGAAGTGGCTGGATACAAGGTTAACTCAAAAAATCTGTAGCCCTCTTATATATAAATGGCAAATGGCTGAGAAAAAATTCAGGGAAACAACCCCATTCACAATAACCACAAACAATTTTAAATATCTTGAAGCAACCCCTACCCAAGTAAGTGAAAGACTTGTATGAGAAAAACAGCAAGTCTTTGAAAAAAGAAATTGGAGAGATATAAGGAGATGGAAAGATCTCCCATACTCATGGATCAGTAGGATTAACAGAGTAAAAATGGCCATATTAACAAAAGCTATCTATATGTTCAACACAATTACCCTCAAAATCCCAACATAATTATTTACAGACCTTGGAAGGACAATACTCAACTTCATACAGAAAAACAAGAAACCCATGATAGCTAAAACATTCCTGTACAATAAAAGAACTTCTGCAAGCGTCACCATCCCTAATTTCAAGCAGCACTACAGAGCTATAGTAATACAATCTGCATGGTATTGGCAATATCTCTCACCCCGCACAAAGCTCAACTCTAAGTGGATCAGAGACCTAAGCATAAAATACATTGAGCCTGATAGAAGAGAAAGTGAGGAATTGTGGTGATTGTGTTCCCAATATATTGTGCATCCTAATAAACTTATCTGGGGTCAGAGGACAGAACAGCCATTAGGTAGACATAGAGACCAGAAAAGGGTGGCACACACGCCTTTAATCCTATCACTTGGGAGGCAGAGATCCATCTGGATCTCTGTGAGTTCAAAGCCACACTGGAAACAGCCAGGCATGGTGACTCACGCCTTTAATCCCAGGAAGTGATGGCAGAAAGTAGAAAGGTATATAAGGCATGAAAACCAGGAACTAGGCCTGGTTAAGCTTTCAGGCTTTTGAGCAGCACAGTTCAGCTGAGATTCATTCTGAATGAGGACTCAGAGGCTTCCTGTCTGAGGAAACAGGATCAGCTGAGGAACTGTCGAGGTGAGGAAGCTATTGCTTGTTCTGCTTCCCTGATCTTCCAATGTTCACCCTAATACCTGGCTCTGGATTTGTTTTTATTAATAAGACCATTTAAAATTTGTGCTACAAGGAATAGCCTTAAATGCATTTGCACAGGGACAGCTTCCTGAACAGAACATCAATAGCATGGGCATTAAGATAAAAAAATCAGTAAATGGGACCTCATGAAAATAAAAAGCTTCTCTAAGGCAAAGGACACCATCAATAGGACAAAACAGCAGTCTACAGAATGGAAAAAAAATCTGACAGATGACTAATATCCAAAATATGTAAAGAACTCAAGAAACTAAATGTCAATAAAACAAATAATTAAATTCAAAAATAGGTTACAGATCTAAACAGAGAATTCTCAACAGAGGAATCTCAAATGGCTGAGAAACAAAAGATTGTTCAACATCTTTAGCTATCAGGAAAATGCAAATCAAAACTACTCTGAGATTCCATCTTATACCTGTCAGAGCAGCTAAGATAAAAAAACACAAGTGACAGCTCATTTTGTCAAGGATGTGGAGCAAGAGGAACACTCCTCCATTGCTGGTGGGAGTACAAACTTGTACAGCCACAATGGAACTCAAAACGGCAATTCCTCAGAAAGCTGTGAATTAATCTACCTCAAGACCCAGCTATACCACTCCTGAGAATATACCCAAAGTGTGCTCTATCATATCATAAGGACACTTGCCCAATTATATTCATAGCAGCTTTATTCATAATAAGTAGGAACTGGGAGCAACCTAGATGCCCCTCAATGGAAGAATGGTTAAAGAAAATGTCATACATTTACACAGTGGACTTACTCTTATTGAGTAAGAGTAAAAAAAAATGACACCATAAAATTTGCAGACAAATGGATAGAAATAGAAAAAAATTCATCCTGAGGTAGGTAATCCAGACACAGAATGACAAGTATGGTATGCACTCACTTATAAGTAGATATTAGCTTTAAGTAAAGGATAACCAGGCTATAATCCTCATACCCAGAAAGAGTAAGTAACAAGTGGGACTCAAAGGAAAATACATGGATCCCTTGGGAAGGGGAAATAGAATAGATTGTGCAAGTGGACTAGGGGTGCCTGGTCCAACTTGAGGCCCATGCCATGCGAAGGAGCTCACCCCTGACACTGCCTGGATGGCCAGGAACCAGGGACTGGAATCCCAGAGACTAGGATAGAATTAAACATGACTGGCAAAAAAAATCAATGAAATGATTCATAATCATATTCTGCTATATTCATAGTGTGATATCAGAGAGGTGTTATCCAGCAAATGACAGAATCAGACACAGAAACCCATAACTAAATACTAGACAGAAATCCTATTTTTCATATCACCAAATAAAATTTGGAAATAAATTCAAATAAGTCATAGTTTATCTACTTTCTGATATTTCTTTTTCAGTTTTAAAAATTTAAACTTATAAGAATTTTGCCTGCATGTACTCATGTGCTCCATGTGTGTATAGTCCCCGTGTAGACCAGAAGTGAATGTCAGAACCACTGAAATAGGAGTTATACATGATTGTGAGCTACTATGTCTGTCCTGAGAATCACAGATCTCAGGTCTTCTTCAACCCTGAACTATCTCTCCACTTCTTTCCTTTGAATTTTCAAAGGAAAATAGGTGGTTGTAAATGCATACAAATTTTATTAGAATAAGATATATTTTTAGTAGTCTAGTAATTTTAATTATTAATCACAATTTTATTTACATGTGAAACAATGCAGGATATCAAACACTCCAGCATAGTGTGAAAAAGATATAAACATATATTATTTAAAATATTATGTACATAAATATAACTTTGGTATAATCAATAACTTTAACGAATATAAAAAGTCTCAATGTAGATAAATTCTATCAAAAATATAGCTTATATCAGACTAACTAGCTCAAAGAACAGTGGAAACATGTAGGCAAAGCACACATAAGAGTCTGGAAAAAACAAAGATCATTTGTGGGATTTTCTAAAATGGCTGCCTGTTATGGATTTCTTCTTCAGGAAATAGACGTGCAGACTTCTTCCAAGAACACTGCATACAGATTCCACACAAACTTATAGACCTCACACACATCAACACATGTGCTGTGAGTGTCCATGAAGCAGAGCAGGAAGATCGAAGATCTTGGAACTGTGTTCAGCACCTTAGTACAAGAAAAAGCAATAAAACTTTGACAAAACTATGGAAATAAAGTCAATATGCATAACAATATTTGAGACTACATAACACCCTAAGGAGATGTTCAGGCCCTGTGTATAAGGACCACACCCTAGAGCAAAGAGTGAAACAAAGCCTAGATCCAAATCAAGCAATTTTAGGGGAAATCCATCTATAATATGTTCTCACCTCCTCCATTAAACATCTATTGAAATATTATGATATCATTTCTATAGCAGAATATTTTATAAAGATTAAGTTATTAAAAAACATTCTTGCCAGCATTTTGAATGTTGACATCTCAAAGACACATTCAAGTTACTTTAGGCAACTGGAATCATAACTCGATTTTAGCTTTCTTTCACCCACCAGAAACTAGCAAAGTGTTCTTAAAACATAAATATATATTCGTGTGTGTCTGTATGTGTGTGTATGAAACTGCCATTTAAAAGAATTAAATATATTGCATATTGACATAATATACTTGGCAGTATAGATAAAATAATAGTAATGTAACCAACTAACAAGTTTTACCTTTATAGAATATAACTCAATAAACTCATTCTAGAGTTATTTGGGGGAAATTAGAATATTTAGCAAATTGGATAGAAATCAGTGCCCAATTATCAAGATTGAAAGAATAAAATAATAAATTTTCTATTATTATAATGGTTTAAATAATAGAATAGCTAATAAAGATAGCTAAAATATATCCCCAAACATCTGAAAGTTATAGCTTTCTGAATAAGCTAAGAGGCAACCATTATAACAATAGTTGACTTGAAGGCAACAAGATGGATCAGCAGACAAAACTTTTCAATGCCCTGACTGACAACCTAAGTTCAGTGTTTAGGACCCAAGGGTAGAGTTAAAAACCAGACAGTTCTGAACTGCACACTGCCCTGAGCCCTGTGTGGCCTCCACACTAAATAAAAATAAAGATGTTTCAAAGTATATAAAATATATGGCATGAATAATAAAGGCAAAATTAGTTCTTCAAAAACAACATATATCTATATCAATCAATTACTAAAAGAAAGAAATTTCATGTTTCCAAAAACAAGGTAAATAATTTTAGGTCTAAACTAGCTAAATGTTCAGATAAGTAAGAAAACAAGTACTATTTAAGCATTAGAAACAGAAAGTGAAACACTGATAAACTATGACTAGGGGTATATTTTTCTTTTTTCCTTTTTTTTATTAATAAGCAATTTTCTATTCATTTTACATACCAACCACTGATCCCCCTCTCCTCCCTCCTCTGCCCCCCTCAGCTTTCCTCCCCAACCCACCCCCCATTCCCACTTCCTCCAAGTCAAGGCCTCCCATGGGGAGTCAGCAGAGCCTGGTACATTCAGTTGAGGCAGGTCCAGGCCCCTCCCCGCTGCACCAAGGCTGTGTAAGGTGTCCCACCATAGGCACTGGTCTCCGGAAAGCCTGTTCATGCACCAATAATGGATCCTGATCCCACCACCACCAAGGGGCCCCTTAAGCAGGTCAAACTACACAACTGTCTTGCCTCTGCAGAGGCCCTAGTCAAGTCTCATGGAGGCTCCACAGCTATTGGTCCACAGTTCATGAGTTCTCACTAGTTTGGTTTGGTTGTCTCTGTAGATTTCCCCATCATGACCTTGATGCCCCATGCTCATAGAATCCCTGTTCTCTCTTCAACTGGACTCCTGGAGCTCAGCCTGGTGTTTGGCTGTGGATCTGCATCTGCTTCCATCAGTTACTGGACGAAGGCTCTATAATGACAGTTAGGGTATTCACCAATCTGATTACTGGAGTAAGCCAGTTCAAGCACCATCTCCACTATAGCTAGCAGTCTAAGGTGGGGTCATCCTTGTGGATTCCTGGGAACTTCCCTAGCTCTCTGTTTCTCCCCATCACCATGATGTCTCTCTCTATCATGGCATCTCTTTCCTTGCTCTCCCACTCTGTCCCTATTCCAGCTCAACCATTTCATTCCCTTTTGTTCTCTTCCCCCATTCCCTACCCTCAATTGCCCCCCCTCACCCCCAGTTTACTCATGGAGATCTCATCTATTTCCCCCTCCCAGGGTGATCCATGCATCCCTCAATAAAGAGTTTTATACAGTGTTTCTATGGGAACATAAAAACATAACTTCCATTGTATATCAATGTGTATGTACAAGGCTCTATGCGTACATCATAAAATTAAAAAGAATAGCCCAAAGCAAAATACATTTTAATCATGTAAAGGTTTAAGAGTAGAGTAAAATATGTGCTTAATCTTATTTAAAGCAAATAAGAGAAAGAAAACTGTGTATAAATTCAAGGATAAACATGACCTCACAATGAGACAGTGAAAATATTTTCCAATATACCAATAGTTTTAAAAAAATAGATAAATGTTACTGGGTGAAGAGCGTGGGCTATAGAAGAATTTAATACTAATGTTAAAATAATTTATATTGCACCTGATGGACCAGATACCAGAAGACAAACTATGACATTTGAGAGTAAACATGAAGGAAATCATTTAACTATAGGTCTCCACTTTCTACTTCAAATCATGAAAATACACAATCTGTTCATGCAAATTTGTCCATAGTATCTCACTTTGAACTAATACTTATTCCGTGCACTAATTATAATTATCAGTTTTTGAGACAGTCATTGTGGTAGCATTACTGGAAAAATCATTTACTATGTGTTCAAGCCTACATGATTGTGAAGAATTCCTTTGACATATGAGGAAGTACCACATGAAGTTTTCTGTATAGAACTGTAACTTAACAACTGCCAAGGCACTGCTTATGGTATTATATTATATATTATAATATATTATATTATATATTATAAAACCTTATGCTGCTCGTTAAGAAATACCCATCGACTGTTGATTAACGACATCAAACATCAGCCATATTACAAGATCCTGTTAGCTGGACAGATTCATGCAAAATGACACTTGACATATGTTCTGAAAGAACCCATCCTTCTCCCTATATGACATTAGTAGTGCATTTATATCTAGTTAGATTTGTAGAAATATAGAGATGGCATGTTATAATTCTTTCAAAATATATGTTTACTGTATACAAGTCAATGTGCTTCAAATATTCTACTTTTCTTATGATTCACATTATAGATAAATCATTCATGAAGTACCATCATAAAAATCTTCAGTTTAATGTACAATTTCATTTATATTGTATACATCTTTATTTTGGAGAAAAATGGCCTCAAACTAGAAACTATACTCCTCCTTCAGTGTTTCAAAGACACATTAATGAATAATGCTAGGAACCATCAGATCCTGTGTTTTACATACATTCATAATAAATTCATCGCATAAATGAAATGTTAAACATTCTACTAGATGACTTTATATAATATTCATCAGTGTGCATACTACAGAAGTTCTCTATTGGTAGATGAAAAACTAATATTACAACAATCGAATTTTAAATTTTATAAATTTTCTTAGGAATATTAATTTTATAATGCTATAGAATTTAAAAATATTAAAATATTTGAGATTATGGAGAATAACAAATTAGATAATGCTACAAGAGTGTCGTCCCCTCCTGAGCCCTGTGTTTTACCTCTGGAGGAAGGAATCTGGTCAATACTAGCTGTAGAAGTTTGCTTTGGTGCTGGGTCAGTGTATACACTTTTCCACTCTTTCCTCACTGGTTAGAAGTGTCTGTTGTTATTAAATTGGTCATATTGCACTGTTGCACACTGACCCAGAGCCTCCAGATCTGCTGTCTAGGATGCCATTGTTTGTCTACCTTGACCCTTTTGATATGGGCATGGGAAATAGTATTGAGTGAGGAAATTATTCAATCTTTCCTACATCTAAAACAATTTAGGAGTCAAAGAAAAAAATTTTTAACTTCTGATTTTTTTCGCTAATACTTGTTCTTTGAGAATTTTAGATAACAAATTTTGATCTTATTAATACACATCCCCAACTTCTCCATGATATGTTCCTCTTCTCTTTCTACCCAAACTTCTATCCTTTTTATTAACCCATCCAGACCAATTTGTGTGACCTAAATGTTCTTTAAAGAATGTTCTTCTTCTAGAGTGCAGTCCACTTGCCAGGGAATATACTCTTAAAGAAAACTGGTTTTTGCTCTTTGGGTTACTATCTATAGGCAACAGCTCCTTTGCCAGGGAGGACCTTCATGATAACCCTGTATCTTCCTTCATATCGAGATTTCATTTGACTTAAGCTGGTATAGATCTTAAGCATGCTGTTACAACTGTTGGAAATTCATATATGCAGCTGCCCCACTGTACATAGAAAACACTGTCTACTTGTAGTTATGCACTGACTCTAGCTCTTACAGAATTTTCTGAGACCCCTTCCGCAATGATCCCTGAGCCTTTGGAGGGTACACTGTAGTGTAGATGTCTCATTTAAGACAGCATACCAGAGTCTCTTATTTTCAGGATCTTGACAAATTGTGAGTCTCTGAGTTCATCACTATATACTTAAAATAGGAGCTTCTTGAGAAATGAACTAATCTGTGGTCATAATGATTAAGTCACAGGAAGATGACTTACTATTTGGTGTGATGTAAATGAAAAATGCCCCAATAGGCTCATATGTTGGAATTCTTGGTTCCCAGTTAGTGGAACTGTTCAGGAAGGATTATGAGCCAGAAGTTTCTCCAGTCCCATCCAGCCCCATGGTCCTGCAATCACTTATAAAACAATCATTCAGAGGCTTATATTAATTACCAATTATGTGGCCTATGTCAGGCTCCTTCCTGGCTACCTCTTATAACTTAACCCATTTCTATTAATCCATAATTACTGGTCTGGTGGCATCTTGTTGTTCCTTTGGTGGTGGCAGTGTCTCTCTCTCCTCTCCTTTCTTCTCTCTGTATATCTGCTTGGATTTCCCACCTGCCTCTAAGCTGCCTTGCCATAGGCCAATACAGCTTTATTTATTAGCCAATGGAAGCAATACATATTCACAGCATACAAAAAGGCATCCCACAGCAGAGATTGAACTTTGAGGTTTCAAAAGTCTACTCAGATCCAGTCTTACTCACTCTGCCTGATGCCTGTGGATATACAACACTCTCATCTAATCTTGCAGTGTCATGGCTGTTCACTTCCTGTGCTAGTGATCATGGACTAACTCTCTAAAGCTCTAAGCAAGTGCCCACTTATTTTTTTTTTTAAACAACAGTTGTCTTAGTTATGGTGTCTCTTCACAGCAATAGAGTAATACAATTTTATTTAGCAAAATGATGGTTCTCCCTTAGGATCTATGACCAGTCTGAACACAGGTTCTTTATCCTGCTGATGGAGCCAAGTATGGGTTCATCTTATTGAGTAGATTTTTCATCCAATCAGAAAGTAGTTGGTTTCTCTCATGATGTTCAGGCCACTGTTGCATCAGTGGGCATGTCTTACCAGGACAGTTGTTATTGTAGCCCACAAGGTTAACCCCTGAGTAAGACTGATGGTTATTTTTCTCCTCTGGTAGCATATGTAGACCTTTTCAACACTAAAACAGCTAGCCAGTAGGGATGAAACTTCCAAATGAGTGCAAACCAGCTTGATTTCTCCATGTTCTATAATTCAAGTTTGTGGTACCTTCATCAATAGGATTTTCCCCTAAAACATGAGTTGGTAATATTCTGAGTTCAATGAAAATGCACTGATCAACAATTCCTAAATGATGTGACCTATTTCCAGTATCGAGCTTTTTATTTGTGGTGTCTAGGAGTGATACAGTTGCCAGGTTTTAGGGTATCTCCACTTTATCCCTTAGAGTGTGTGTGTGTGTGTGTGTGTGTGTGTGTGTGTGTGCGCGCGCGCGTGCGCACGCGCGCGCGCGTTAGGAAGTATTGTGTATTTTACAAAGATTATACACTAGTAAGTTTTCGTATGATTTTTCAAAATATTTTTAGTGTTAGTTGCCCTCTCCCAGTATTAAATCCTCTACATTTTCCTCCCATTCTCTAACCCAATTTAACCCTTCCAATTACTTCATTACCTTTTAGCCCTTTGTATCACTGCATTCTATCTTCCCTACATTGAAAGCCTCCTTTCTCCTCACATGATCTCTTACTAATATCTTGAAACTTATATAGTGATGATTTGTAGTTGACATCTAGAAATGAGAGAAAATACGCAACATTTGACTTATTGAGTCTAGAATACTTCACTCAGAATGACTGTTTCTAGTTAGATCCATTCACCTGTGAATTTTATAATATAATTTTTAAATATTTATTTTATAGTTTGTAATCATGCGTGTGTCTATGTGGATATGTGCACATTTGTAACAGCAACCAAGGAGGCCAGAAGTGTCAGATCCCCTGAAGCTAGAGTTACAGGCAGTTTTTTTAATTAAAGAATTTTTTTATTAATTTTACATACCAACCACAGATCTCCGTCTCCTCCCTCCTCTTGCCCCTCCAGTCTTCTCCCCAATCCCCCCATTCTCTCCTCCAACAAGGTATGGCCTCCCATGGGGAGTCAACAGAGCCTAGTACATTCACTAGAGGCAGGTCCAAGGCCCTCCCCATGCATCAAGGCTGTGCAAGGTGTCCCCCCATAAGTAGTGGACTCTAAAAAGCCAGCTCACGCACCAGGGCTAGATCCTTATTCCACTGCCACAGGGCCCCTTAAGCAGATCAAGCTATACAACAGTCTCGTTTATGCAAAGGGCCTAGTCCAGTCCCATGGAGGCTCCATAGCTATTGTTCTAAAGTTTATGAGTTCCCACTAGTTTGGTTTGGTTGTCTCTGTAGGTTTCCCCATCATGATCTTGATGCCCCTTACTCATAGAATCCCTCTTCTCTCTCTTCAACTGGACTTGTGGAGCTTGGCCTGGTGTTTGGCTGTGAATCTCTGCATCTGCTTCCATCAGTTACTGGATGAAGGCTCTATGATAAAAGTTAGCGTATTTATTCACCAATCTGATTACTGGGATAAGCCAGTTCAGGTATCATCTGAACTATTGCTAGTAGTCTAAAGTGAGGTCATCCTTGTGAATTCCTGGGAGCTTTCCTAGCACCCAATTTCTTCCTATCCCCATGATATTTCCCGCTATCATGGTATCTCTTTCACACAGCAGTTTTAAGGAGTCATATTTTGGTGTTGAGAGCTGAACTAGGATCTTCTGCAACCTTCTGAGCCATCTCTCCCATGTCTGATTTTGTTTTTTCTTAACAGTTGAATAATATTTCTTTGTAGAAATATGTTTTTGTCATGCATATATCAGTTGATGGACATTGAGGCTGTCTTCTTCATTTCATGGCTATTGTAAATAGAGCAGCAATATTCAGTGTGGAGGGTTCTCAAAAAGCTTTATCCACATTACCCATCTTTATGAGCCTTGAGCATATACTCAAATAACTTTATATTCTAAAGCAGACATACCTGCTCATACACAGTATCTTTCATCAGGTAAGGAACTATCCAAA
Source organism: Peromyscus nudipes (assembly GCA_902168325.1). NCBI lineage: Eukaryota > Metazoa > Chordata > Mammalia > Rodentia > Cricetidae > Peromyscus > Peromyscus nudipes. The sequence goes on along the minus strand of CABHPH010162061.1, from coordinate 14,210 downwards.
CTCTTCAAATACTGTCAGTTGGAGTTGTGTTCATCCCTCCTTCCAAGAGTGAGAAACTGTGAGTCCCAAGTGGCACTTGAAGTTTGAGCCTATACTTGATAATTTATTCATTCATTCTGTGAGTAATTACATTAGAAAGAGCAAAAACATAGAAATCTGATCTTTCTCTTTGATCTTGAAAACATTGTTGATGAAGTAATTGCAAGTCCTTGAACTAGGTGTCTCTCTATCTTACCTGGACTGTACATGGTAAGCAGTGCTGAACCCCAGAGGGAAACTCACAGTATCTAACCAGACTACAGAAGAAAGAGTGATGTGAGTAGCTTCACAATATGAACATATAATTCATATTTAATTCCTCTAAAATACAAAAGGTCCACACAATGTGTGGATAATGCACTAATTCACTTTCTGTAGTGTCTTTAAAGAAGAGATCAATATAACTTTTGATTTTTAATATATGGCTATTGACCTCGCAAATTCCTTCTTTTCAATTCTAATCAATAGAACAAGATCACAGAAGTTTCCTATTTGGTAAGAAGTATAGAAATAAGCATTCTGTCTTCTGCCTAGGAACCCCAAGTGTATTGATCAGTTTTAAACTGTGTACAGCACACAGATTTACTACAGGGATGGAATAAAAATTGAACATGGTAAACGTGAGTTGGTAAATTCTCCTAGTGGTCTTTTAGTACATGAGTGCTGGGCAGGGAAATGTAGAACAAATGTTCCCTAGGTTGCATGAGAACAGACATTTCTGAAATGGCTGCTGCTTGAAAAACAACTTAAATAATGTAGAAATTAAACACCTGACTTTTGAAACATAAACTAATAATCTATAAGGCATGACCAATTCAGACTAGGTAACGTTAATTATCTGAGTCATCAAAAGGAAAAAAATCATTCCTATAAATATATGACACAAAGGAGAAGACATATATCCTCTCTTCAGGAATGTAAATTAGCACAGACATTTTGGATAAGTCTAAGAAGATTCTTTCCTCCACTTACAGCAAAATAACCCTGTGATCTACCTGTCCAGACATTTTGCTCTCTAGACAGAGATTGAAATCTATGTAGCAAAAGCTGAGTTATGGCCTATGCTCATTGCAGTTACAGCAAGAGTAGCTGAGATATAGATGCTCAATACAGATGAAAAAATGACTAGATAAAGAAGATGTGGAATATATGTGTAATAGAATAGTATCCAGCCATTCAAATAATAGATGTTTTTCAACCAAAATGGATAGAACTGCAGGGATTTGTATTCAGTGAAATGAGTCAGCTAAAGAAAGATGAAAACTGCATTCTCTTCTTTTGTGAGTGATGATGAAGCTCTATCTGAAACACTGGGAAAGATGGCAGGAAGAAGGGTAAGAAGCAGTATACTATTTTATAATGTGTTGCTTTGACTTTGTAGGTTTTCATCTGGCTTTTGTGTTCCTGCCTGCAATCCGCAGTGGGTTTGTTATATCCTGCAGCTCTTTAGAGTACACACCCCAACCTCTCTAGCAATTCTAGTACTCCCTCTTTGATAGACTGTATTGAGACTAATCCCTAGTTACTATGTCACACAACTAGTCCAAGGGGATGTCAGAGAGGCTGACTCACATGTATATATGTGTGGATATATTTTTGTTTCATTCTTTTTGGTGTCATGCATGCTTTTATGAATCACTGAAGGTGGAAAGATACAGCAGCTTGTGAATGTCATCTTGTGAACGTGAAGATTGCAACAGCATTTTCAGCTTCCAAATCTGCAGACATATGTCTTCTGAATGCATGGAGCAGTATCCTCACTCGGCACGCAAGCATTTTACTCTTTATGGTCAGGGTCAGGCCTGATGAGTGAGTGTTAGAAATGAACCTGGAGATCTATTGCTCTAGTTTAGACCTCAATTTTGGCCTTCTCTACTGCCAATAAGTTTATATGTCTTTCACCTTTAAAGATAATCATGCTAAGCATTTTATTATCTCCCAGAGAAACATGAAATCACCATAGCAACAGGCATCTAATCTCCCTTTCCTTATAGCTAGTACTTCTTCCACTTTGGAGGGGTGTTCTTCTCACCTGTCACAAGCAATGTTTCAGGAGTTCCAATATTATAGTCCACACTGAATACTTTTCTAGTAATCTGTGTCCCTGTTGTCACAAGTCCAACATATAATCCAGCTGCAAAATCCCAATGCAGTTGTACTTTCCTGGGCTGCACTTTGAATCTCTGCCACATATTTTACTCTCAAGGAAAAGCAGAGCCTGGGGGCTAGTATGCAGGGAGCTGTAATAAGGATTCTGTAAGATTCACATCTCCTTTTGAGGGAACAGAAACAGAAATGGAATACAAGAACTGCATATTCCATAGAAGTTCTTAAGGCTGCAACTGTCGCTGTGTTATCACAAGGTGCCCAAACCTTTATACTGTTGCATTAACACAGTGGATTGAAGGCTTTCTAAGCAGGGCAACAATACCTCTTAGAAGTTGGCTATCAACTCCTCTCAGCTAAAGACAAGCCTCTAGCATACTGAGCTGTCAACAAATCCTGTATCTTACTTCTTAAGATGAGGATATACAATCACCTTAGTCTGAAGCTAAAGCAAGTACCAATGGCTGTTTGTATGTTCTTTATATCAATCAGCACTCAGAAGTCAAATAAAGACCACTTCCTTGGCAGAAAATATGAACTGGGATCATCATTAAGTGCTAGGATTGTGAGCACATGGTGGGTGAATGTCTAGACTTGTGAAATTCTGTGTGGAATTATTTGTTTACAGGCCTTCTGAAATACATGAGTGAAAATTTAAGAAGACATATTGTAAGCAGGATAAGACAATTAAGAACTTGGATCCTAGGGCTGGAAAGATGGCTCAGCAGTTAAGATCACTGGCTGCTTTTTCAGAGGTTCTGGGTTCAATTCTCAGCACCCACATGGTGGTTCACAACTGTCTATAATGATAGTCCCATGGGATCTGATGCTCTCCTCTGGTGTGAATACATGAAGACAAAATGCCCACACAGATAAAAATACAATTTTTGTAAAATAAATTTTTGTAATATAAAATAAATAAATCTTATTTTTTTAAAAAAAGAATTTGGATCCCAAATCATGAAGGCTTAAGTTACATAGCTAGGGAATTATTTTTCATAACTGCTTTTCCTCTGAGAATTAATAGAAATCCAGATGGGCTGGTAAACAAGAAAATAATGGCTGTCAATATCAGCAGCAGTACTGGGTCTATAGCATGCCTCTTTAATTCTTGTGTATTAAGCCTTTCATAGAGATGTCATTACCTGAAAGTCTCATTGATACAGGGCTATAGAGGGTGGTGGACTTCTGCATGAATACTCACTATATATAAACATACCTTCAACCCCACTCCTGATTTCAGGCAGTTTGAACTATTTGTTTCCTTAGAGGCCTGAGTCCACATGGCTTAGCATCATCTACTGTCTCCCGTGAGCTCTGTGCCTCTGCTGCTTGCCTGGGGGCTTCTAAAAAATGTAGACACAGGTGAACTTTTTTAAATATAAAATTTTCAGTAGTGCTGATATACCAGGTGCCAAAATTCAGCCAGAGAAAGACAGTTGACAATGTGTAAATGATCCTTTCCATGACTTAGCCAGATAATTCTGTTTGATGTTTATGAATTCACTTGGGCCTCAAAGAATAGAACTTAAGTTTTGTAGTGCCTTTTTGTAGCATGAATTAAAAACAGTCTTATAATAAAAACCCAGAGCCAGATATCAGGGTGAAAGTTGAAAGATCAGAGAAGCAGAGCAAGCTACCTCTTAAATCACCAACTCCTCAGCCTGAAAGAGCCTCAGCCAACAGGCCTCTAGCCAATGAGCTTCCTCAGCCAAAAAGGCTTCTAGTTCCTGTCTCCTCATGCCTTATATACCTTTCTCCACCCAGCCCTCACTTCCTGGCATTGAAGGCATGTGTACTTCCCAAGCAAAGACTTGAGATCTCAAGTACTGGGATTAAAGGTATGTGCCACCACTGTCTGGCCTCTATGTTTAATCTAGTGGATTGTTCTATTCTCTGATCTTCAGCCAATGTTTATTAGGGTACATAATATATCATCACATCTTTTGATATCAAGGTCTACATTATAAATCTTAACAATGAAACTACCTGTGAACTTGGTTACCCATATCACATCGCTGTGCTTAGGAGTCCCTGAGTATCAGTTGTATTTGGAATCCAAACTTTTGAAATCTCTGTTGCTTAAATGGACATGTTTTCTTTCTTACTATGGTGAACATTATATTTGATGAAGAACTTCTATGGCCCCTTAGTCTTAAATCTGTCATGATAGGGATGTCATCCTTGAAGGCTTAGCTATCTCAAGGCAAGAGGCTCCAAGCATTCACTTCATGTACTTACTTATTGCTCTCTTCTTCCTTTATCTCAGTATCACACAGAGCATTCATTGAGTTCAAAGGAGCCTTACCTATATGGACTTAAAAAAAGCAGAAAGCACCATGAAGGGAAAATCAAGCACATGCCATGCAGATCCCATTTTCCTGTTCTTTTCTTCTGGCAATATCAACAGAAGTTATTTTATCTGGTGAACAGAACACATTGAAACAGAACAGCCCAAAGTCTACTAAAAGACTCTTTGGAAAATTTAACTCTATGTTCAATTAAAAATTCACTCTACTGAGGAACCATTACTTTAATTAGAAACAGAAATTATAATCATTTACTGACAATTTTTACATTTGTAAACATTGTGAGCAAAACATGACATATAATAAAATTTTTTAAAAAGTAGATAAAATTTCAATTTCATACTGTTTTCCATATAATATTAAATTAATATTTGTAAAATAATATCACATTTTATCCTATTGTATAAATCAAAAATAATTCAAAATTTTCTATTTTCTTTCTTTGATTTAAATGCTATTTTTCACAATGCCTTCTCCATGTGTCATTCCTCAAGCCATAGCCTTCTGTATGTAAAAGACGTAAGCTTTTTTTACAGATGTGTTAAATGAAATGATGACTCATGAAGTCTAAACATATCTGAACTTTCAACTCCTTAAATCTGTAACATTTAAATTTTATAAAAATACTCCTGCCTATTGTGTAACTATTATGAAAACTTACATGCCAAGCACAACATGGACATTGTACTCTTGAGTTCTCAGCAAATGTGATCACCCAAAGGAATCTGCAGAAATGAGGTGCAATAGTGGTCCTTTATAAATGGAGGGAGTGGCTCCAGAGGCCCCAACCCTTCATGAGTGTGTACAGACACTGAACTGCTTTTGGGAAAAACAGAAAAACATTATCTTTGGTGGAGTAGCTCCTTATAATTTGCCCATTCTCTTGTAAGTAACATTACATAAACTATTTGTAGTGGTTTAAAAGAAAATGACTCCCAAAGGGAGAAGCACTATTAGGAGGTGTGGCTTTGTTAGATTGGGTATGGCCTTGTTGGAGGAAGTGTGCCACTGTTGGACAGGCTTTGAGGTTTTCTGTCCTCAGGATACCACCCAGTGTCTCAGTTGAATTCCTATTGCCTGCAAAATGTAGGACTTTCAGCTACTTCTCCAGCACCATGTCTGCCTGCAACTCACCATGCTTCCCACCATGATGATAATGGACTGAACCTCTGAAACTGTAAGTGAGCCATCCCAATTAAATGTTTTCATTTATAAAAGTTGCTGTGGTCATGCTGTCTCTTCACAAAAATAATTCACTAAGACAGAAATTGGTACCAGGGACTGGAGTATTGCTATGATAGGCTAGAGCATGTTTTTTATTTTGAGTAAAATGGGCTTTGGGAATTTGGATTATGAAACCAGTGGGATGCTTTTAGCACTGCTTAATGAGCCATACTAGTAGGAGCATAGAAGACAATGGTGTTGAATGTGATTTCATGAACTGTGGGAATCAAGATGTTTCAGAGGTGAAGAATGTTAGTATGTGGCCCAGAGACTGGTCTTGTGATATTTTGATGAAGAAAGCAGCTTTTTGTGGTTCATATATTGTGCACCCCCAATAAACTTATCTGGGGGTCAGAGAACAGAAGAGCTACTATATTAAACATAGAAATTAGGCAGTGGTAGCACAGGTCTTTAATCCTAGCATTCCAGTGGCAGAGATTCATCCAGATCTCTGTGAGTTCAAGGCCACACTGGAATCAGTCAGGCATGGTGACATACACCTTTAATCGCAGCACTTGAGATCTCATGTCTTGCTTGGGAAAGACTCATGCCTTTAATCCCAGGAAGTATGGCAGGAAGCAGAAAGATATGTAAGGCATGAGGACCCAGAACAAGAGGCTTTTTAGTGTTTAGGCTTTTTAGCAGCAGCTCAGCTGAGATCCATTTGGAATGAGGACTCAGAGGCTTCCAGTTTGAGGAAACAGGATAGGCTGAGAAGTTGGCAAGATGAGGTTAGTTATGGCTTGTTCTGCTTCTCTGATCTTTCAGCGTTCACCCCAGTACCTGGCCCTGAGTTTTTTTTTAATAAGACCATTTAAGGTTCATGTTACAGTTTTTTGCCCTTTTCCAAGGAGTGTGCCTGGGGTTAGAGTGAGGAGTTTTGGATTAATTCCATCGGCAGGGGAAATTTCAAAATAGCTTTGTATAGATCCTGTCATATGGTTATGAGTGGTAACTCTAATGAAGATTTATAATGAAAAGGAACAAACTGAGCAGGGTAAATTGCAAAATGAAAATTTTGAGGAGAAAAAGAACATCAAGAAGTGAAATAGAACTAAATTCTGTGTTCAAGAAAATAAATGGATTAAGAAATGGAATATAGGGAGTGGTGACCTCAGGGCAAGATCTCACCTAGCTAAGTTTCCAATTTGTGAGAAGGAACTAAAGGATAACTTATAGCTGGATGTGGTGGTGCTTGTCTGTAATCCCAGCACTGAGAAGTCAGAGGCTGGAAAATCCCTGAGTTTGAGGCCAGCCTGGTCTACAGAACAAGTTCCAGCACAGCCAAGTTTAGGCAATCAAATATAGAAATTTGGTGGAGATATAAATAAAGGAGGGGATCATGTTCTAGTCCCAACAAGAAGCAAAACTTGGCAGCTATGGCCATGTGGCTCTGCCTTTAGAGTTAAGAATAGAAGAAAGGAGTTTATGGAATTTGCCATTGAGACTAAGGAAAGCCACTGAGACCAGGCATGTGTCAGGTGTGTCCCTGAATGGAGACCTAGAGAGGACAGTGCATGAAGCTGTGAAAGTGAAGCCTGAATTGTGTTGGAGATCTCAAGATCTTAGAGATGCTAGAGTTGTGGGATATCTGCATTGATGGGATATATATAACATCAATTATGAATAATATTTGTTTAATCATCTTTATTTTAGTATTTAAAAAGGTTGGTCAAATTAAGTGACAAGATAAAAGCTTTAGGAAAACTTATTAAAATGAATCATAGAGAAATTCAGACCCAGACAGAAGAATTTAAAGGTGAACCTAATTCAGGATTGATTTTAGAAAAACCTGTTAAAATAAATTATAAAGAAATTCAGACCCAGACAGAAGAATTTTTAAATGTGAAATTATTTCAGGATTGAATTATACAGTTACAAAGCGACAACCTGTTTTCAAACAACCAAATTTAATCTATCCAGTAACCTTACAGGAACTACCTGCTCAAGGGTGTGTACAAGCTAATTGGACTCCAGTGGAAATTTTAGATTTAAGTAGATTTAAGGAAGCTATAGTGTCATATGGTATGCATTATCCATTTGTAAAGCAGATATTAACCTCATGGTCAACTTGTAATAGAATTGTCCCCCAGGAAGGGAAAGAATTAGTTATAGCTGTCTTAGAGGCTGGGGCACAATTACAATGGTGAACATGCTTTAAAGAGGAGGCTAAAACAATAGAACAACAACATAGGACTAGAAGTGTGGAAATTTCCCAGGATCAGCTTCTTGGAGAAGTCAAATACGCTGATACACAAGGACAATGTTTATATGATAACCACACCTTAATTCCATGCCACATGGCAGTCATGAATTCATAGGACAGAATTGAGGATGCAGGGAAGAAAATTGAATCACTTACAAAAGTTATACAGGGCCCCAGAGAATCCTTCATGGATTTCTTACAAAGACTATTGCTGTGGGATATTCTCTATGCTGTGAATGTATTGCTATGATTGATTGATAAATAATATAAGTGTCTGTGTGTTTATTTTATAAGTGAGCTGCTGGACTGTGGGGGTTTGGCAGGACCCAGAGAGAAACTCTCCAGCTACAGGCTATCTTCAACAGTAAATAGAATGATACCAAATTCAGAAGTAAGACAGATAATAATTGAATCTTGGGCTTTTGGGAATGTGAATGCAGCATGCAAAAGAATAATCAGGCCATTAAAGGCAAGATCAGTACCCTTGGAGGATTGTATCAAGGACACAATTAATATTGAGTCTCATGACCATGATGAGATGGGGATAGGAGAGGTGATTTCAAAAGCTTTGAGGAAAAATAATGATTTCAGATATTTTGGTTGTGGTAAACAAGGTCATTTGAAAAGGGAATGTAAACAGGGCATTCCTAGAAAGAATATTTATTCAAGGAACAATGGCAACAGAATGCCCCTCCCTTCTGGATTATGCAGAAGGTGTAGTAAGGGTAAACATTGGACCAAGAAATGTAGATCAACAAGAAACAGACAAGGTAATCCTTTGTTTTTTCCCTTGGGAAAGTCCCAGAGGGGCCTCATGCCAGCCCTCACAGCAATTCAGTTCAGATCTTTGTTGCCATCATAGAAGAAACCCCTTCTCAGAGCAATTAGATAACCAAATGCCTATTGGAATAAACCAGGTTTCTCAGGGTGATAGAACAGATGTAGCAGAGAGAATAGGATTTTCAGGAGAAACAATACAGCAAAATTTTTGGCAAACCTCTATAAATCAACAAGACCAAAATTAAAAATATGAATAAATGACATTCTCTTGGAAAGTATATTAGACATAGATGCAGATGTTATAAGTGCACCAGAATTTTGGCATCCAAAGTGGCCTCTTCAGGAGGTAAATGTAGCTGTTAGGGATTAGAACATTATCTCAAGTGAAAGAAAGTACAAGATGGCTCAAATGTATAGGTCCAGAAGTACAGAGACAAAAGTAAAGCTATATGTGGCTAATATAGCTATGAATTTATGAGGCCATGATCTATTACAAAAATGGAATACTCAGATTAACATTCCTCCAACCTCAGAAACAAACCATAAACTAACACATGTTTCTGAGAGAAATATTAGGAGGTATTATTATTATAAAGAGTGGTCACCAGCCATGTAGATGGTACAAGAACAGGGCACAACAACTGCTGATCTTTAAAAGACACCAACAGCTCTAACATTAAAATGGTTAACAGACAAGCCTGTATGGGTTCAGCAATGTCCTTCCACAACAGAGAAGCTGCAGGCTTTAGAAGACCTGGTACAAGAGCAGTTAAATGCTCAACATATTGAAGAATCAAACAGCCCTTGGAATTTTCCTGTATTTGTTATTAAAAAAAATCTGATATAAAAGATCTGAGAATAGTAACAGATATAAGAGCAATTAACAAAGTAATTCAGCCAATGGGATCTCTACAATCTGGAATTCCTTTGCCTACTCTATTACCTAAAGGATGGCCTCTCATAGTTATTGATTTAAAAGACTGTTTCTTTTCAATACCCTTACAAGAATAGGATAGAGAAAAATTTGCCTTCATTTTGCCTACTTATAATAATTCATAGCTGGTTAAGAGATATCAGTGGAGGATTCTCCCACAGGGAATGTTTAATAGCCCAACCCTGTGCCAATATTCCAACAGCCATTGGAAGTAATATATAAACAGTTTCCTAAATCTATAATTTATCGTTACATGGATGATATTTTATTAGCTGATTCAAATGCAGATAATTCAGAAAGAATGTTTGAAGAAGTAAAGAAAATTTTGCCTTTTTGGGGATTACAAATTGTTCCTGAAAAGATACAAAGAGGAGATTTTATTAATTATTTAGGATATAAAATAGGTCTACAAAAAATTAGACCTCAAAAGGTGCAAATTAGGAGAGATTGATTATGGACTCTTAATGACTTTCCAAATTTATTCAGAGACATTTCCCATCTATGAATTGTTGTTGGGGTGAAAAATGATGAACTGAGTAATTTGTTCAAAACCTTAAGGTGACAAGGACTTACATAGTCCAAGAGAATTATTAGCTGAACCTGAAAGAGAAATGGCCTTGGTGGAAAAGAAAGTACAGGAAGAACTTGTGGATTGTGTGAATCCAAAGCTTGATTGCATTTTGGGTTAATCTCTACCAAAAATTACTGCAAGCTCTTTGCCAAGGTTCTTTCTTTGCCCATAATTTTTCAATGTCCTCCCTAGTTAAAGGTATAACAATTTCTACTGAGTCTATTCCTGCTAATTGACAAGGTCTCAATTTTCCTTTTAAAATCAAGTCAGAGATCTTTCCCACATAAGTTTTTAATTTTTTATCCTGTTTATTTGTTAGAAATATCCATTCTAACATGATATCTTCCTTTTGCATTAAAATTCCTATAGGAATAACTCTAAAGGATATGCTAAATAAACAGAAAGGGGTAATAAAAATCCCCAGAAATAGATTACATAATGCCATATTAACTTTGAATTTTCTCAATGCTAATGAGAAAGGAACAACAGCTGTGGAGAGACATTGGAAAACAGAAAAAACTACAGAATTTTATCAGCCTATATACTTTAAAGATGTGCTGACCTCAGAATGGAAACCAGGATATGTGTTACGTTGGGGACAAGGTTTTGCTTTTGTTTCTACAGGAGAAGATAAGCTGTGGATACCATCAAAATTGATAAAGGTTTGATTTGAACAAGAGACACCTCTTAATTAGAAGAGGTGATAGTTCATCAACCAACATGACCATCCAATTTGAACTAATTTATACCACTAACAAATGCTTTTTATTTAATCAAATATAACTTGCTAAAGAGGAACCTCCCCAAAGTTAGAGTTGGGGATGGGTTTTGTTTTTTGTCTTTCAGAAGAGTGAAGTCTAAAGAATCTGAAAAACACTGGACAAATGAGACATCTGAAGAAAAAGGACATATCTAGAAAAAAATGTCGCAAGAAAAAGAGTAAATATACCAATTGGCCTATTGGTATATCACATATAAAATTTCATAAGTCTTCCTAAATGTTTTTTTTTCTGCTCTTCTCTACAGACACTTAACACAAACCGGATTTATGTAGTCCCAGTTCAATTACAAATTAAAGCTGGAGCACCCGACTGGACTGAGAGCCTGCCAGCACCCAACTGGACTAAGAGGCCAGTTGGCAGGCAGACATCCTGCAGACAGGACAGACTACCACCATCTACCACACGGTAAGACTGCAGCTACTCCTTGAAACAGAGCCCACTAGCACCAGTTGGACTAAGAGCTGCTCCCTAAGGCAAAAAGTCCATTAGCATTGACTACACCAAGAGCTCCCACTGAATCAAGGGTATCAATCAGACCAAGAGAGGCTCCCTCAGACACAGACACTGATTGCACCAAGTGGAGAAAGAGATGGGTAGGCGCCAGTGCAAAAATACAGTCAACAACATAAAAACCAACATGGCTCGATCAGAACCTACATCACCAAGACCTGAACATACCAACACAGAAGAAACAGAAGATATCTACCATAAAAATGACTTTAAGAAGATATTAGAGATTTTAAAAGAAGAAATAAAAAATTCCCTTAAAGAAATCAAGGAAAAGTCAAACAAAAAATGGAAAGAAATCAGTAAATCCCTTGAAAGCCAAGAGAAAGCAATTAAACAAGTGAGGGAAACAGTTCAAGATTTCAAAACTGAAATGGAGTCAATAAAGAAGACACAAACTGAGGTAATGCTGGAAGTGGAAAATCTGAGTAAACGAACAAGAACTACAGATGCAAGTATAACCAACAGAATGCAAGAAATGGAAGAGCAGATCTCTGGCATTGAAGATACGGTAGAAGAAATAGATTCATCGGTCAAAGAAAACACTAAAACCAACAAAGTCATGACCCAAAATGTGAAGGAAACCTGGGACACTATGAAAAGACCAAACGTAAGAATAATAGGGATAGAAGAAGGAGAAGAATACCAACTCAAAGGCACAGAAAATATATTCAACAAAATTATAGAAGAAAACTTTCCCAACCTAAAGAAGGAAATGCCTTTAAAGATACAAAAAAGGTTACAAAACACCAAATAGACTGGATCCAAAAAAAAGTCTCCTGGCCACATAATAATCAAACCACTGAACATACAGAATAAAGAAAAAATATTAAGAGCTGCAAAGGAAAAAGGCCAAGTAACATATAAAGGCAAACCCATGAGAATAACACCTGACTTCTCAATGGAGACTCTAAAAGCCAGAAGGTCCGGGAAAGATGTTATGCAGCTACTGAGATACCATAGATGCCAACCCATATTATTATAACCAGAAAAACTCTCAATCAACATCGATGGAGTAAACAAAATATTCCATGATAAAAACGAGATTTAAACAATATCTCTCCATAAATCCAGCCCTACAGAAAGCAGTCGAAGGAAAAATCCAACCTAAGGAATTTAGATACACCCATGAAAAAACAGGCAATAGATAGTCCCATACCAACAAACACCAAAAAAGGGAAACATACAACACTACCACCAAAAAATAACAGGAATTAACAATAACTGGTCATTAATAGCCATCAATATCAATGGTCTCAATTCACCTATAAAAAGACACAGGCTAACAGAATGAATATGTAAACAAGATCCATCTATTTGCTGCATACAAGAAACATACCTCAGTTTCAAAGACAGACACCACCTCAGAATAAAAGACTGGGAAAAGACATTCCAATCAAATGGATTTAAGAAGCAAGCTGGTGTAGCTATCTTATCCGATAAAATATCCGATAAAATAGACTTCAAACTAAACTCAATTGAAAGAGATCGGGCAGGACACTACATATTTATCACAGGGAAAATCCGACAAGATGAAGTCTCAATTCTGAATATTTATGCCCCAAATACAAGGGCACTGACATTCGTAAAAGAAACATTACTAAAGTTTAAATTGCACATCAAACCCCATACACTAGTAGTAGGAGACTTCAACACCCCACTCTCACCAATGGACAGGTCTGCCAGACAGAAACTTAACAGAGAAATAAAGGAACTAACAGAAATTATGACTCAAATAGACTTAACAGATATCTACAGAATATTCCACCCTAACACAAAAGAATATACCTTCTTTTCAGCACCCCATGGAACCTTCTCCAAAATCAACCACATTCTTGGTCATAATCAAATCTCAACAGATAAAAAACAATTAAAATAACCTCCTGTGTCTTAGCAGATCACCATGGCTTAAAGTTAAACTTCAACAACAACAAAAATTGCAGAAAGCCTACAATCTCATGGAAACTGAATAATGCCCAATTGAAACACCAATGGGTCAAGGAAGAAATAAAGAAAGAAATTAAAGATTTCCTAGAATTCAATGAAAACGAATGTATAACATACCCAAACTTATGGGACGCCATGAAAGCAGTGCTAAGAGGAAAATTCATAGCACTAAATGCCCACACAGAGAAGTTGGAGAAATCTCACACTAGTGACTTAACAGCACAATTGAAACCACTAGAACAAGAAGAGGCAAACTCACCCAGGAGAAACAGATGCCAAGAAATAATCTAATTGAGGGCTGAAATCAATAAAATAGAAACAAAGAGAACGAAACAAAGAATCAATGAAACAAAGAGTTGGTTCTTTGAGAAAACCAGCAAGATAGATAAGTTCTTATGCAAATTAACCAAAAAAAGCAGAGAGAGAGAGCATACAAATTAACAAAATCAGACATGAAAAGGGGGACATAACAACAGACAATGAGGAAATCCAGAGAATCATCAGGTCATAATTCAAAAACCTCTACTCCACAAAACTGGAAAATCTAAAAGAAATGGATGATTTTCTGGATAGGTACCCCATACCTAAGTTAAACCAAGACCAGATAAACTATTTAAATAGACCAATAACCCTTAAGGAAATAGAAATGGTCATTAAAAGTCGCCCAACCAAAAAAAGCCCAGGACCAGATGGTTTCAGCACAGAATTCTACCAGATTTTCAAAGAAGAGCTAATACCAATACTCTTCAAATTGTTCCACACTATAGAAACAGAAGGAATATTACCAAATTCTTTTTATGAGGCT
>CABHPH010162060.1:0-11479 GCA_902168325.1 Peromyscus nudipes | reverse complement strand
TATACAATGTCCAGTACAGCCAACACTTTACTTCATAGCTGGGAAGTCCTGCAACCAAAGGCAAGTCACATTCTAATGGTAACTGTTGTTAAACAAAAAGAAGCCATGAATTAGAACACAATGGTCTCTGGGAGAGCTTGGCAACAGGAGAGAGATAGTGGAAATAATGTAATTATAATCCCAAAACATTCTGTTAAAAAGTTGAAACAGGCCAGATGGTGGGGGTGAACACCTTTAATCCAGCACTCAGGAGGCAAAGCCAGTCGGATCTCTGTGAGTTCGAGGCCAGCCTGGACTACCAAGTGAGTTCCAGGAAAGGTGCAAAGCTACACAGAGAAACCCTGTCTCGAAAAACAAAAACAAAAACAAACAAACAAAAAAGTTGAAACAGTCTTTATGGCCATTTAATTCATAGACTAGTGATTTGTATTACAGCACATCAAGTTCTACTCACATCATTTCTCTTGGAGTATATATTTTAAATGTGTAAAACACACACATATTAGACAGGGTTATACCATTTTATCCCACTTCTTCTATTTACTTTCAACTGATAATAACTACAGGAATTTGATTTCATGAAATTTAGTTCACTATCCAGATTCCTGATTGCTTTGTCTGTGAACCCAGCAATGGTCAGTCAGAATATTTATTTATGGTATAAAATTGATTACCTTACTACACATTTCTCATAGTAACTACTGTCACAGCAGGAAAGCTTTCACCCTCTTTCTTGTTCCTCCCTTTCTGTGCTGTGACACCTGCTTTAAAGTTAGCAAGTGAACTCAATTCTTACACAGATCCCAATAAATTCATAAATTCACAATAAAATCTAGAGAAGTTGGAGGATACTCATTCGCTGATCTATTTTTCCTTCCCACAGTCCTGTCAAGACCCAGTCAGGAAGGAGTTTCAGCACTCTCTTCCCAGCACTGGGCCCTAGAGGCAGGATTCAGTGTTCAAAGCAATTCTTATGGTGTGAGACAAGCCTGAGCTACAGGAATCAGTGATCTAAACTAGTGGTTCTCAACCTCTCAAATGTTGTGACGCTTTAATACAGTTTCTCATGATGCAGTTATGCACTTAACTATAAAATTATTTTCACTGCCAATTTATAACTAAATTTTTGCTATTTTTATGAATTATATAAATATTTGTGGTTCCCAGTCATCTTAGGCCAGTCATGTGATAAGGTCATTTGATCCCCTAAATGAAGCCATGACCAAGGTTGAGAATAATTGCTCTAAATTAATATAAATAAATAGATAAACAAAGAGCACTTAAGAAAAGAATGGAATGAAATTGTTAAACTGAGAAACATTGAAAATAGGAAAAAATCAGGAACGCATTTAAAGAAAATGAATTTTTAAAATGATATCAATAATTGATGTTTTAAAATGATAAGAATAATTGGAAGAAAACTTAGTTATACTGAATTTTAAATGGAGTAGGCACCTCCATGGTAAAGTGAATACCATTAATAAGAGATTTTCTGACTTTGTACCACATAAAGTATTAGCCTCTGATTGTTGTAAGCTAACACAAAGAGTTACAGCCAATGGCCTATGTCTCAAACCTCTGAGTTGACTTAACTGTGTCAACCAGGATAACATATATCTGCACAGGAGAGTTTGATAACTGGAAACTGAATACTTAGTAGTTCAAGCTATTCTCTCTAAACTGTACACCCAAGAATTCTCTTTGTTTTTATTCACATGGAAGAAATTAGTACATGCAGGAAAATTACAGAGAAAGTCACTGTCCAGACCCATCCATCTTTCTATGTAATGAAGAAGCCTAAAGCTCACTGCCTTTAACTTCAGTCTGTGATCTAGCTATTGTCTGGTCTGTTTCCTCCTGAAGTGTACACAGTACACTCTTCCTCCTCTTCTCGTTTGAAGGGCAAAGCCATGGTCCGTGTGTAAATACTTTCCCTGTTCTGCAATGGAAAGTTCACTATGTGACTCAAATGGTTCATTTTAGAACTCTGTGGTGCTGCAGACATGTAATCTAAGAATTTAGGGTAGTTAGTCAGGAGGATAGCGATGGCACTGTTTTGTCAGGCTACAGAGAGGGTTCAAGTCCACCTCCACCAATGTAGAATACCTTGACTCCAAACTGCTTTTGAAAAAGACTGTAGACACCCCTGGTCTACAATTAATATAACTTTATGGCACACTAGGACTTAATGTTGGCTGTGACTTTGTAATGATCATTTGAGCAGCATTTAGAAGGGAGTTTTTAATGGAGGGATGGGCCTTTCTGCTGGTTATAAATCAGGGTTGTCTCCTTTTTTATGGGAATGTAGATTCTTAATCTTGGGGAATAAATATTTACATCTTTTTTAAAAAATTTATTTAACTTTATTTTATGTGCATTGGTGTGAGAGTGTCAGATACCCTAGAACTGGAGTTACAGACAGTTGTGAGCTGCCATGTGGGTGCTGGGAATTGAACCTGGGTCCTCTGGAAGAGCAGCCAGTGCTCTTACCCTCTGAACCATTTCTCCAGACCAATAGTTACATCTTATCATACTAATCTCTAACAGGCATGATTAGCATACTACTTATCTTTGGGGTATTCATGATGTACTCCTCCCTTACCTGAATACTACTTTGTGAATTAATGTCTCCTAATAACTGGTAAGAACTTTTACCATCAATTCTACTTTTCTACATCACAATTTAACAATGGAGTAATACTTTCCACAGGAGACACTGTTTATGAGCTCCACAACATTAACTCCAGATGGATCCTAAACCTAAATGTGAAAAGTTCAAAGTGCAGCACTTCTGGAATATAACAGACCATGGTTCTCTGAGTTCAGCAAACCTGGGTTCCATGGTGCTAACATAAGCACTCAGGGCGCCGGCATTTCACAGTGATGTCAACAACAAGGTTATTTCAAAGCACAGTCCCACGCCCAATGCTCTGCCCTGATGCAGCCAGCAGAGTGAAGTTACAGAGGCTGCCAGCCAGCCCAGGAATTTGAAACACCACACAGGACCATATAGAAACAAGCTGGAGCATGCAGGATGAGAAGAACCACACTGGACCATGAAGGACCATGCAAGAACATGCCGAACTCTATATCCAGACACTGCCTCCCACTCAGCCAGAGGAGGACTCACCAAACTGGCTGCCATGACTCAACTGACCACTCCTCCCAGTCTGGGGACAGCAGCCCCTCACTCACCATGTTGTGGTTTTCCAGGTTGCCCATACTCTCTCCTTAGCTTCCTGCAGAAGCTCTCACAATGCTGCACAGCACACAAAACCATTGATACCAGCTCCTCTTCAAAGTCAAGCCAGAAGCTGGTGATCAGAAGGACCCTGCACAACATCTGACTGGCAGGTAACCTGGTGGATGTGATTGGCTAGTGAGGACCCAGTGAAAAAAGCACCTCCCATAGGGTTACGCTGGTCTTAAAAACACAGCACAAAGATTTCTGACCCTGTCTTCCACCCCAGACCCAGACTTGTTCTGAGCCAGCAGACATTTTCATTTCAACCGGACCTGGCCACTGGCTCAAAAAGCAGACCCTGCTCTCTTCCTGCCCTCCATTGGCACTTCCCCTTCATCCTCCTGGACACAATGTGGCTAGCTAGCTTGTACAGACCACTATACGCTGTCATGCATTTGGAACAGTACCTTGAATATTAAAAACTAAAGAGAGATTGAAGGACACAAAAGGAGATGTTTGTTAGGAGTTTTCAAAGTGACATCAGGTGAATTGAAGGTACTTTTTAACTGGTTGTCACAGGGACTTCAGAAAACCAGGAATTTTATTCCTGAAATTCAGGGAAAGGCATTGGCAAATTAAATATTTATAAAGCGTAATCTTCATGGAAAGTTGAATACTTAGAGAATAATGGAGCTTGGACAAATGTCTTTATGCACACCATTGTTAGCCAACACATCTTCTTTAGTGGGCAGGTGAAGAAACACAACTGTATTATTCAAGGTTCTCTACATGATCAGGACTAGTAGAATGCATCTCTCCATGTATGTAGAAAGCTGATTTAATAGAATGTCTCACAATCTGTGGTGCAGGTAGTACAACTTTTTTTTGCCTATCAATAGAAATTTGAAGTATCTGGTAGATGTTCAGTTCATAAGGATGGATATTTCAGCTGGCCTTCAGTATACACCAAAATACCAAGAAAGTAGTGTTGCTGGAGAACTTCTCTCCAGCTCTCAAGTACTGCCAGTCCCGGAGCCCACTTATAAAATAAACACACAGACGCTTACATTATTTAAACTGCTTGGCCATTAGCTCAGGCCTATCATTGTCTAGCTCTTACTCTTATATTTAGCCCATTTCTATTAATCTCTACTTTGCCACGTGGCTCGTGGCTTACTGGTACTTTACGTCTTTCTTCTCCTTGCGGCGGCTCCAGCCAGTCTCTCTTTTCACCTTCCTGTTTCCTCTCTTCTCTGTTAATCCTGCCTATACTTCCTGTGTGGCTACCGGCCAATCAGTGCTTTATTGATACAGAGTGATATCCACAGCATTTCCCCTTTTTTTTCTTTTTCAAAAAGGAAGGTTTTAACTTTAACATAGTAAAATTACATATAACAAAACAATTATCGAGCAAGAATTATAGTTACAATATTAAAGAAGATATCCTATCTATCTTATATTTATGAGTTTAAGGTTTTATATCTAACTTATCTTTTATCATAACTGAGGAAATTACAACTATCTAGTCTTCAACCACATCAAAGACCTCAGAAGGATATAATACTACCTGAGAAATGGAGAAGATGCAAGCAACTTTCGGGAGTCTTGCAGGGTAGACAGAGACAGGTGACAGCCTGGACAGTCATCCAAAGTTCTCTTGTAAAGTTGGGGCATCTGTTTTCAGCTCACAGGCCTAGAGTCTCTCAGACACTTTTCTCAGTGTCCTGTAGAATGTCTGGCAGTTTCCTCTGTGAAGCAGGAACCTGAAGGACCATTTTGTCAAGCAAAGTTCAGTGGTCACCTTCTTATGGGTCCTGCATGTCCATTTGATCAAGCAGTCCAGGCAAGAACAGTTTCTTGCCCAAATGGCTATTTTTGTCAAGGTGAAGATAAACTCCATATGGAGTGTCTTCAATGCCCATCCTCCTCTGAAGTAAATCCAGTGCTGCCAGGAGCAGACATGTCTCATTGTCTAGAACGTCTAAATTTTTAAAACATTTTAAATGCCATATTCTGTAGGTCTTTGAAGTATTTGAAGATTACCTATCTATCTGAAATATATCTATGTATACCTAGAAGACTTAATTAACATGGCTACAAATATGATTATCATAGATTACTAATTATTAATCTATTTCTTAATTATCTATTACAATTTTAAATGAGTTACATAAACATAATACCTCAAACAAAAGTAGAAATATACACACAGTATAACAAAATCAACTTTAAGTTTGTATCAATAAACTAAAATTTATACCAATGTAAAACATTTTAAACATAAACTAAAATCTATACCAATGTAAAACATTTTAAACAAGTTGTTTTTTAAAAGTAGATTCATTAATCTATCCTTTTATCCTATCATCTCTATATCCTATATATATCATATCCCCTTTTCTTTTTTAGAAAGAGATCACATTTATAATTAATCTGTTTTAAATAAAAATATTGGTTTTTCTCTGTCCCATACCAGAGGGCTCTTCTGATATGGGACAAAAGAATCTTTTAACCTTTTATTTTAGGAATATGTCTGGGTTTAGAGAGGGAGTGAGCCTATTCCATCTCCAAAGCCAGATTGGTATATTTGGGAATTTGGGCGTAGATTCTCTTACTACTTCCTGCTGGAGGGGGGCGCTGTATCTTATGGGGACAAAAAGAACATTTTAGGATTATGGAGTAGTCCGTGAGGGTGTATCGTCTGAGTCAGTTGCCTTGAGACGGTTCTGGATGTTGGATCATCTGGGCCATGGTGTCATCGGAGACCTTTCAGGGGGTCTTGGCTGGTCAAACCTGATGTATTTTAATCTGGAACAAATCCATAGCCTCTGGTTTTCTGTGGAAACAAAAGCAGAACCTCTTTTCCAAAGCAACATATCCTTACATCTAAAATTTGAAGTCAAGGTACCTTTAAAGTATACATTTTGGCATAACTCAACAGCTTTTACAATCAAATATTTTTCTTTAGTTATGAATATCAAAGACAACAAAATCCAGATTCTCTGTGTGATAGCCATCTTTATGTGGCTTATTTTATCCACAGCAAAGTAGGCTCTAATGCTGGTAAAGGAATGAACTTGTAGACAGTGCTAAAGCAAGCAGACAAAGACAGAGACAGAGCTTCCTCCTTCAATATACTTTATATATGCAGGCTGCCTCCTGAGGTACAATCTAAATTAAAGATGCATCTTAAACTTTGTTTCATTTTTTGGTGTTTTCAAGACAGGGTTTATCTTTGTTGCCTAGAAACTCAATCTGTAGACCAGGCCAGCATCAAAGCAAGGAAATTCCAACTGTTTTTGCTTCCTGGGTGCTTGGGTTAAAGTTGTACACAGCCACCAAGCATCTAAAATTGGATTTCACCTCAAATGATCCAAATAAAAGATGTTTCTTTAATTTCAAAACACTAAAAAAAAAAATTCATCATGGGTATACCCAACTCTTTTTGTTTTAGTTAATTCCAGAAGTAGTCAGTTTGACTACCAGGAATAACCATCACAGTAGCCAAGAATGAAGCAATGAGAGAAATGTCTTACCCGCAAGAAGCAGGGAAAGCATGCTTTTCATAAACAAGGAAGTATATGGATTTTACTTAGGAAGTCTGGACATGTTCATGTAGAGTTCTCCCTATTCCTAAGCAGGAGGGTAAACAAATCCTCTTCTGAACATGGTCACAATGTAAAAGCAGAGATATTTAGGGGTATTCTTACTGCAATGTCATGCAGAAACATATATAAATTATAAAAATGATGGAAACAAATGCCTGTGGCATGTTCATCTTGTATAACAAGGTCTTAGCTGAAAATCAAAAAATGACACAGTGAAAAATATTGCTTTGGAGCCTATGCAACCTGTCAATCTTGATGTTGAAACTGAAAGTTAACTGTACCAATGCCATTCTCACTGATGGAAAAGATAGAGAACACAAATACAAAAACTTCAAGGAAAGTCACTTAATAGCACTGTATATTCTGCTTTCAGATGAATGGTTATGAGGAACTGTATTAACCTCAGAATGAAGCTGCCTTTATCTCTGGACAGGATGGCTCAGTGGAATGCCAGAGCTCCTTCCATAGCAATGTCATATTTAACTATCTGTGCCTGCTGTCTGTCTCAAGGCCATGGCGTCACCGTAGAAAATTCCATTCTTCCCTTTTTCAAAAAAAAATTTTTGAGATAGGATGTTTCTGTGTATCTTTGGAGCCTTTCCTGGAACTCACTGTGTAGCCCAAGCTGGCCTAGTCTCTCTGTAGACCAGGCTGGCCTCAAACTCACAGAGATCATCATGCTTCTGTCTTCTGAGGGCTGGGATTAATGGCATGTGTCACCACCACCCAGTCACTATTTCTAACTTTTAAAAAATTCAATTACTTACCCCTATGCACTCTTTTCATCATGGTTACAGAACTCAGCTCACTAGCTGATGAAGCGCAGGAACTCTGAAAAATCAGTAATAAGTTCAGGCCACATTGCTAAGGAGGCATTGATCATGTCCCTTTATCCATCCAACAAAAGTATTAGGTGCTAGGCACTGTGTGTGTGCTGGCAAATAAATAATACATCATCTTTGTTCTCAGAGAGCTTACGATTTCCTGGGGGAAAACAGTTGATGAATTAAAAAAAATTATAATTATGGACTACAAAAAAAATTCAATTATATGGGTGTTTTCCATGCATGTGTCTGTACACAGTAATTATAGAGGCCAGAAGAAGTCAGGAGATGCTTTCTTCACACATGTAGAGATTTGTTCTACCAGTTCTGATCATGTAGAAAACCTTGAATAAAGCAATTGTATTTTTTTCACCTGCCCACTGAATGTGCTGACTAATGCTAGTGCTCATAAACACATTTATTAGTATCTCAATTATTCTCTAAGTATTGAACTATCCATGAACAATATGTTTTACTATTATTCGTTTGTCAACAGTTTGCTCTGAATATCTAGAATAGAAACCTTAATGCAATTGACCTATGATCTTGGTTGTGATCTAGCTCCTGCTTTTCTGGTTTTCTGATGTCCCTGTGATAACCAGGAAAAAAGTACCTTCAGTTCACCTGATGTCACTGTTGAGTCACACAACTAACACTCTCCATGTGTGTCTTTAAATCTCTCCTCTGTTTTAAATTTTTCAGGCACCATTCTACCTGTGTGACAGGGAATCCCTCCACCCCACATAGTATAATGGTCTGTCCAAACTTGTTAGCCACATTATGTCCAGGAGGAAGAAGAGGAATTGCCTATGGAGAACAGAAATAGGGTCAGTATCCCTGCTCATCTAGAGAAAGTTTTTGTATGTGGTGGAAGAAATTATGCTGTGTTTTTAAGCACATTGTAATCCTATTGAAGGTTAGCTTGTCACTCAGGCCTCACTAGCCAATCAGGCCCTCCAGGTGACCTGCCAGTCAGGAGTTGTGCATGGTCCTTCCACCACTGGCTTCAGTCTTGGCTTTGAAGAAAAGCTGCAGCCAGCAGTTTTGTGTGCTGTTCTGTGTGTGCTGCTGCAGGGAGCTGAGCAGAGAACATGGCCAAGCTGGGAAGCCATTACTTGGTGAGTGAGGGGCTGCTGTCTTCAGATGGGAAGGACCAGATGGTGAGGTGTAAGAGCCAAGGTGATGGGTCCTCCTAGGATCTGGGTGGGAAACTGCCTGCAGAATCCCAGTCCAAAGAAGTCCCTTGTGGTACTTAAAACTTCCTTGGCACAGGGGCAGGCCTCCGAATAACTTTGCTTTGTGGGATGAATCTGCTCACAGAATTGGGTGTAGGGAGCTGTGTGTAGAAACATCTTTGTGCTAAGTGAGGGTGGCCCATGCCTTTAATTCCAGCACTGGGGAGGCAGAGTCAAGCGGATTTCTGTGAGTTCAAGGTCAGTCTGCTCTACAGAGTGAGATCCAGGTCAGGCACCAAAACTGTACAAAGAAGCTTGTCTCACAAAATAAAAGAAAAAAGAAAAAAGAAAAGGAAACATTTTTGTAGTGAATGTTGACATACTTTTGGTGCATGCATGGAAAGCAGGTTGTCAAACATGGAGAGTACCTTCCAGTACCTTTTAGAGGTTCAAGACTTTGCATTTACTTTCATGTGTAACATACTTTTACAGTTAATTTTGTGGAGGTTGTAAAATGCATCTCACAGATTGGGTAGCACTCAACTACTAAGGTGTGATGTAGAAGAGTAGAATTGGTAATATAAAGGATTTATTAATTCTTTGGAGATAGTAAGCCTCACAAAATAGAATTTAGCTGAGGGGGGACTACCTTAAAAAAAAAACCCTCAAAGGTAAGTGTATTGTAGCCAGGCTGTTAGAGATTAGGACAGTAGGATACACATTTGTTCGGCTCCAAACCATCACCAAGGAGGCACTGCTTATTTACAAACAGCCACTAGGCCTAACACTATATCAAAGAATGGGACTCTAACAAGATGCTCATTGAGACATTACAGGGTAACAACCAACCTTATCCTGGCATGCCATAAAGTTCAGTTTTCTTCTTGAGAAAAACATAGTTCTGCCAGATGAACAATATGATACCAGATGACAACTATTTGAAAAGTAAAACACTAGCCTGGTGATGATCGCACATGCCTTTAATCCCAGCAGTCACACAGGAGGCAGAGGCAGGTTTATCTCTGTGAGTTTGAGGCCAGCCTTGTCTACAGACCAAGTTCCAGGAGAGGCTCCAAAGCTACACATTGAAAACCTGTCTCAATAAACCCCCTCCCAAAAATAAAAGAAAACGAAGAAAAGAAAAAGATAAAAGAAAAGTAAAACACTAATATGTTACAGAATTGTCTGATCAAACAAGGCTTTCACTTAGGCCCTCAGACAGGGATTAGGAAAATTCTTGGGAGAACTAGTAGTAACCTTGGACCTAGGCCTTGGGAGCTTTCCCTAAGGGCCTGATGTACTGATAATAAAAACAGAGATCCTTCCTGAAAACCAGGAATATTTGAAGAATTAGCAATGGTTGAAACAAGAGCATTTGTGGTAGGGTTGCTTCAGATCCTGAGATACCAACTCTTTCCACCACATGGGGATGACTATAGTTATCAGTCCACAGATCACTGTGGTCTTAGTCAGTAATGTTCTTGAGATACCCTGTTTCCCCTTGTGCAGCATGGTTTGAATAGCCTCCTCTTTGAGTCTGCACCACTGTATGATACTTTCTGCTGATTTCCTCAAGGTGCCCCATTTCCTTTCATTTCACCCCTGGAAGTAGTATCCAAGGTGCTATTCTTCTTAAGAAGCTTAGGTGACATGAGACATAGCTTGTGTAATTCCTCCCCACCCCAGCTTTTATCTTTTCTACCTTATACTTCTCTCTTTCTCATCCCCTGTGACCTTCTCCTCAGGACCCTGTCACTGAAGAGATCCTGCTGTTTCACGTCACTGGGGTACTTAAGAAATAATTTGGAAAATGTCTATGCTGGGTAAGTCTTTCCTCTGTCTAAGACTTGCAGTCTTCTGTCCCTATTTAAATTGCTGAAAGGGTAACCTAAAGCCTGAACCTAAATGTCACGATGATTAGCATATGTGGAATGCAAAGTCTCTTCTAGGCTGGCTCTTCTTTTAGCATTAGCTGGGGATGGATGCACACTATCATTAAAGAGATTTTTCTTTATTTTCTCTGAAGTGTGTCAAGTGATTTCTCTCTAGGAAAGCATTTTATTTATTTATTTATTTAATTTTATAATTTAACTTAATTTTACATATCTGCCACGGATTCCCTTGTTCTCCCCCCTCCCGCCCAGCCTTCCCCCCAACACACTCCCCATTCCCATCTCCTCCAGGGCAAAGACTCCCCTGGGGATTGAATTCAACCTGGTAGATTCAGTCCAGGCAGGTCCAGTCCCCTCCTCCTAGGCTGAGCCAAGTGTCCCTTTTTAATTCTAGAATAGCTGCATCTCAATCCTCTTAGAAAAATGTTTCTGAAACAAGGTCTCTTATGTTGACACAAGTGGCCTTAGTCCCAGTCTGTTGCTCTCTATGGCAATGACCTTGCTGTCCTCTATATTACACATTACAAAATCTTAAATTAAATGATTGTATCACCTCATAGCTTGCCTCATGCTTTGTAACTGAGAATCGCATTGAATACCTAAACCTGTCTCTGCTGCCCAGTACTGGGAAGAGAGTTCTGCAACTCCTTCCAGGGTGGGACCAATGAGAAGGGAAAATGGACCAAGTACTTAGTGTCCACCAGTCTCTCTGGCATATGGGGTGACATACAAATGAACAGGGACCTGTGCAAACATTTATTCAGCTGATGTCATGGCAGTGCAGAAAAGTGGGGGG
>CABHPH010162059.1:0-44900 GCA_902168325.1 Peromyscus nudipes | reverse complement strand
AAAAAAAGAAATCTTAAAAAAAAACCTCTAGTTTCTTTGTCATTTTAGCTATATTACTTTTGTTTGTTTATTTGTTTGTTTTTCAAAACAGGCTTTCTCTGTCTAGTCTTGACTATCCTAGAACTCCTCTGCAGACCAGGCTGGCCTTGAACTCACAGAGATCCACATGCCTCTGCCTTCTGAGTGCTTGGATTAAAGGTCTGTACCACCACAACCCAGCTTTTTTTTTTTAAAGATATACTTATTTATGTATAAGGATGGTTTGTGTACATCTACATCTGCACACCAGAGGAGGGCACTGGATCTCATGGGACTACAGTTATTGACAGTTGTGAGCTGCCATGTGGGTGCTGGGAATTGAACTCAGGACCTCTGGAAGTGCAGTCAGTTAGTTCTCTTGACTGCTGAGCCATCTCTCTAGGCCCTAATTTTAGCTACACTTGTAATGCTCAGCAACCACAGGTGGCTTGTGGGTATCCTACTGGAGAGCACAGACCATGTCCCTCCTCATCTTCAGTGGGCAAAGGGGTGGCACCTTGCTATCCCATGTCTGCCAACTGGAGAAAACTGAGCTGCCACCAAATCTTAGTGAATGAAGATGCTGAAGAATGAGCATCCACTTACATCTCCAAAGGGAGGCTAAATTCTGATCTAAGCCTATAAGTAAACACTCTATACCTGCCAAAGGCCATCTAGAGAGTGCTCTGTAAAGAGATATGAGAGTAGTAGTTTTTTTTTTAAAAACAAAAGTTAATGATATAATGACAGGCTGTCACATAGTAAAATATGTATACCTACGTAATCATAGTTTTTCTAATATTTTCTATGTGTCAAGCAATAGTTAAATGTTTAAGTGCACTGTCTGGTTTAATGATCCAAACAGCTGAACTTAGAACATGAATAAGATGTCTGGCCCCTCTTTCCTCGGCTTAAGTTGTACAAAAGCAAACAGAGCAAGCCTAAACTTTTGAGATGGAAGATTTGCAAGCCGAAATAAGTCTATGCAGGGGGGTGGGCCCAACTCCAGTTATCCCATGCTGCCTATCAGGGAGTGAGCAGATCCTGAGAGAAACTCTGGGGTCAAACCACTCTGTGGGGAGAACAGAAATCAGGCAGCCATGTCTCCAAACCCCAAAGCCTCCCCCACCTCCGCTGACCAAGAGAGTAATAACCCCAGAAAACATGGGAAACCCCAGGACAGCTTATCTGACACTAACTCTGTAGACACAAATATTCCAGAGAAAGATTGTGGGATGCTGGCAGGGAGGCAACCTGACCCCTGGAAAGATGAGCATGCCCAGCTACAAAGGTAAATACAAGTGAGTGCATGGTCCCCTCAGAGCCTCGGACAAAGAAATCTGTTCTCCCCAAGCTTAGCCTTTCAGCATATAGAGAAGAGCACACACAGCTGGCAGGATAGGGGCAATCTGAGAGGGCCTCCAATGCTGGGCTGGGAAACTCTTAGCAGAGGCGTTCAGCCCAGGATGGAGACAGACACCACTCTAATCTGTTTGAGTGCCAGAGCAGTGCAGCATACAGACCATTCTGGTCTAAGCTGCTGAGCCTCAGAGACACCAGCAGCTATTCTCCCACCAGCTGAATTACCTCACAAGACAACTCAGGAGGCAAGGGAGCTCACACCTGTCCTGGTAAAGAAGAAATATCGACTGATTCTATCATAGTTTTTATTGTCTTTTCATTTGTCCCAATTTTCGCTTTTACCATAGGACTTGTTTGGGTTTAGAGTTCACCTTGCTTGATGACATCTGTGACTGTTCTGTTTTGTGTACCTCTTCTGTTGATTCTATATTCCTTACCTTCCATTCATTCATATATTTCTCTCTTGCCTTACCTCTCATTTCCTTTCCCCACTATCTAAAATTTGACTCTTAGTTATAGATTTGTGCTTTACTAGCCTTTTCATCCGCATTTCCTGGTTTGTTTGGTTGCAGACAGGGTGTCTCATTTTGTATCCATGCTGGCCTGGAGTTCCCTCTGTAGCCCAGGCCGGCCTCAAACTAGCAGCAGGATTCCTATATCTGCCTCTCGACTGCGGGGATGACAGGCAAGAGCCACCATATGCAGCTAGCTTAGTAATCCTCAAGTACCCATTTCTTCTCACTGCTTTTTTTCCTGGGTTTGATGTCAAACTCCTCTTCTGGTCACAGCAATCTCTTTCTGCAACCTAAAGAGGATAGGATCATAGGCCCAGGGAAAGATCACTATGAGGCCTTTTTTATAATAATAAAATTATTTTTTAATAATAAATAAATAAACAAAAGAGTGGGTAAAAGAAAAAAAAATCAAACTACAAGGCACATCCATCCCAAGAGGTGCAGGAACCACAACGCAAAGCGTGCGAAAACACAAGCCAAGGTGACGCTCCTAAAATGTCCGCAACGCCTCAATAACTGAAGCCCACGATAATGAAGCAACAGAAATGCCAGGAAAGGAATTCGAAATCTAACCTTTCAAAATGTTCAACAACTTCAAAGTAGGTTCAAACAAGCAGATGAGTCAAGTAAGGAAATCAATCCAGGACCTAGATCAGAAAGTCAGCGGTGGAGACCAGAACGTTAGCAAAACAGACGAGAAATGCAAGAACACGGGGGGGGGGGGGGGGTAGTTCAGCAAGGAAATTACAATTCTGGAAAATAACCAAACAGAAGTGTTGAAAATGAAAGAGTCAATCAATCACCAGAAGCAAATGGAAAACATCATCAACAGACAAGCTGGAGCAGAACAGAGTACTGGAGAGTGAGCCCAAGGCTGAGGAGTGCGGCATTCAGACAGCAGCAATAAAGAAAACGTAATATGACAACAACTTCCAAGGACTCTGAGACAGAAGGAAG
The DNA here is from genome assembly GCA_902168325.1 of Peromyscus nudipes. Classification (NCBI taxonomy): domain Eukaryota; kingdom Metazoa; phylum Chordata; class Mammalia; order Rodentia; family Cricetidae; genus Peromyscus; species Peromyscus nudipes. Next base: position 42,048 of record CABHPH010162059.1, on the reverse strand, counting down.
AGACAGAGCCTAAATACCACAGCATGGAAAAGGAAACTGAGGTTAAAAACTAAAGACCAAAAAATCATTCAGTGAACTTGTAGTAGAAACTTTCTCAGGTCTAGAGAAAGGTATGAGCATACGTGTGCTAGGGGCATTTAGAACCCCAACTAGAGATGAGTAGAGAAAATCACTCTTTGACACCTCGTCAATAAAATGCTAAACCAACAGAAAGAAAGACTATTCAAGCAGCGAGTGGTAGGAAAATCCAGCTTACTTCCAAAGGCAGACTCCTCAGAATCACATTAGATCTTTCAGAAGACATGCTGAAAACCTAGAAAGCATGAGATGATATACTTCAAGCCCTCAAAGTGAATACAAGCTAAACAAGATTATCACAGCCAGCAAACATGTTTTTTAAAATTGATGGATAAATAAAGGCCTTCCAAGACCATCAAAAGCTAAAGCAATGAATGGCCACAAGCTGCAAAACAGGAGAGACTCAAAGGATTCTGCACAGAGGAGAGAGACGGCCTAACATGTGAGCACAGGAAAGAATAAATCTCATAGGAGGACTAGAAGAATAAATGAGATTTAGGAAAGAATCAAGCACCCCCATCTTAGTAAATTAGCAAATCTCAAGGATAAATAAGGAGGAAGGAAAATAAGAAATGATATGTGAGCCCAACAGGAAAACAATACAAATGTCTATAGGAATTATCAAATATCTGTCAATGATAACCCTAAACATTAGCGGTCTTAACTATCCAATTAAAAGACACAAACTAGTTGAGTAAATGAAAAAGTAAGATCTAACCATTGGCTTTCCGCAGGAGACACAGCTTATGGACAAAGACTCAACAGACCAGATGTCAATAGAGTGATCCTATATACCCCACAAATGGAAGCAGGAAGCAGGGAGGAGTGGCCATTCTTATACCTAACAAAGCACACTTCCAAGTTAGTCCAAGGAAATGAAGTCACTACATATCAGTAAAGGGTATACACCCCACCAAGAATATTACAATGATTATAAATATATAGGCATCAAATTTTTGGAATACCAAATCTCATAAAGCACTACTGGACATGGGAGGGACAGATAGGTTTAGATAATAGGCACTTTAATACCCAGTTCTCACGAATGGAAAGATCATCAAACAAAACTGCAACAAAGAAACTTCACAATTACACTGTGTCTTACATCAAATGGACTAATAGACATGAACAGGCTATTCTACCCAGGCTGATAAATATACAGTCTATTCAGCAGTCCATGGATGGAGCTTTTTCCAAAGTAAACGACAAGCTGCCTTATACATCAAGTGCTAACAAAGTAAAATTAAAATAATTTATGAGATATTATCAAATCAAAACAGAGTAAAACTAAAAGTCAATCGCAAGAGAAACTACAGGAACTTCACAAAAACAGACACACAAAATTCAACAGTACACTCTTGAATGGCACTGAACAAATCAGGAAGGGACTTAAAATTTGTTTAGAATCAAGTGAAACTGAAAATACAACTTTCTAGAACTTTTATGACATAGTAAAGGCAGTTTTAAAAGGAAAGTTCATAGCTCTGAGTGCCTATAAAAACAAACAAAAGCAACAACCAAAAGAGACTTCTAAAGATGCACTTCAAGATCTTGGAGATACAAGGAAAAAAAAACCCTAAACCTGAAATTAGAAGATAAAAAGAAATAATAAAGAGCAGAGCAGAAATCACTGAAATGGAAAGTAAAAGAACAATGAAGAGAATCCATAAGTGATGAGTTCTTTGAAAAGATAAAGCCTTAAACAAAAGAACTGAAGGGAGGCAATACCAAAAGTGATAAAATTATAAATGAAAAGGGGGACTAATGAAGTTCAGAATAGCATTAGGGAATACGTTTAAAACTATATTCCAATAAATAAGAAACCCTAGAGCAAACAAATACATATCTAGATATAATATCACCCTCCAAAATTAAACCAAAAGGATATAAACACTTGAAGAAACCTATACCAAATAACGAGATTAGAAGGGTCTTCCCCACCCTTTAAAAAACAAAGACAAAAAGGCCTGGAACCAGAGATTCCTGACTCACTCCTGAACTCTACCAGACCTTTAAAGATAAAAAGAGTACTAATCAGATCAACCAGTTACCCAATCAAACCATTCAACCAATAAAATCAGGCTGTGATGACTAGTCTTAGTTCTTGGCTGCCAACTTGACAACATCAAGAATTAACTAAAACTCGGACGATGGATACACCTGTAAGGACTTTTTCTTGGCTGAATAATTGGAGGTGGGAAGACCACCTTCAATCTGGGTCACAAATTCTAGTGGCAGCTCGTACAAAGGACATGGAAGAAGGAAGTGCTTCCTTTTTGCCTGCTTGCCCTCATTCTTGATGGTTGGCAAGTTCATTCCTTCACTGGTGTTAGAGACTACTTCTTCAGGATTCCATGTGTAGTCAGCATATAGCAGCTGAGACATCCAGCCTCAGGGACCAAACAACTATTGTACTCTTGAATTTTCTGCCAGGAGATAGCCACTGTTGAAATAGTCTGACCACAACCTGTAAGCCACTCTCATAAATTGTGTGTGTGTGTGTGTGTGTGTGTGTGTGTGTGTGTACTCTATCAGTTCTGTTTCTTTAGAGAATGCTGACTAATACATAGATGAACAGGATCAAATCAATCAACCAATCAGTCAACCAATTAATCAACCAATCAAAACATCAAATCAATCAGTCAATCACTGAACTGATCTAAATGACACTCTACTCTGTGTACTCCTTCTATCAACGTTTATTGCCTAAAATCTGGGGTAGGACATGGGCTGGATCATATGTCCCTCCCTTTAGACAGTGCCTTTTATCACAAGAGGGAAAGGTAATGAGTAAGTAGCAAGGAGAAGTAAAGCAATAATGAATGTGATGATCATTTGGAACAAGGTCACAGTGGATATTCTTCCCAGTGCCACAGCACATAATACATGCTAGCTCCCTCAATGTTTTAATTAGGTTTAGCTGGTGATTCTGTATGTTTTACCTGGCATGCTTGCTTTGAGTCACTATTGAATTGCATCCTGTTTTGTCAAATGGGTTTCTTTTAGCCCACCAAGTGCATTAAAAAGTCTCAAAGAAAAAGAAATAAATCCCTTAAAATCCCCCCCAAAAAAATAAAATAAAATAGACAATGAATAGATAGTAACTTTGTCTTTCGCAGAGGAGAGAAATAGAAGTTGGAAAAATCCAGTAACCTGAAACTTGTGTGGATGCTGATCTAGCCCCACAGTATCTGTATCTCCGTAACTCAAAAGAGGACCACAGGCTGCCTCTTGGGAGAAACAGTGGAAGTTACCTTTCCCCCAGTTTTGTGCTCCTTTACATTCACCAAATTCAATTAACATGGAACTAGTTTATCTTTAAAAGTTGTAAAAGAGAAACACATTCAGCTTGGCTTGAGCCCCTACACAGTTACCAGCAGGCTGCTGTGTGCCTGGATCCTTGCTTAAAACGGGTTAATTACAGCACTGGGTTCTTTCATATTCCGCCAGAGCTTCGCTTCAAATCTAATTTCTCAAAGTATATTGCTAGACGCTAATGAAAACCTGAAGAGACACACGCATTCAGGAGATGTATAGCCAATGAATTTCCTGTTGTTTTTATACTGAACAACTTTTTTATATCCTAACATTTTTATGCCAGCTATGAAAAAGATAAATAAATATTTATGACACTCACTCAATTCCACAGTAACTACTAAGTTGCTGGTGTTCTCAAATCTGGATTGAAATGTGCATATTTCAGTGGCTGCGAGTCTCAACCTTCAATGAGGAAGCCTGGCAGCACTGTCATTAGGGCCCTAGACTGCTCATTTGACACGCTGCAAGGACATGGCTTGAGAGCAGAACGTAAGGGGCTTAATTACAGTGGTTGCAGCAGAGGCGACTACAGACTTCAGTGCTGCTGAGCCAACAGCCAAGAGCATGCCAGCATCACTGTGGACAAGGGCTCTGCTCGGGCATTTACCATGTATCAGCAATGTTTAATCACAAAAGACAAACAAGGTGACTGAGGAAATAAAAATAAACAAGGGCCAATTCCCACCACTTTCAACTATCTTGCAAAAATGTTGTAATTTACTAAGAAACGGTCCATTTTTTCCTCTTTGGTATATTGATTGAATTTCTGCTTGTAAATTTATATATAGTCATAACCTACTACTTATGAAGAAGAGGCCAGAAATTCACTAGTAGGTGCTGGATAAGCTAAAAAAACTGTAACATATTTCTGCTTGTTTGTTTAATTTAGTGCCTGATCTTCAGAGGGAATGGACACGGACAGACACACAGACACACACACACACACACACACACACACACACACACACACACACACACTCTTTCTACTTCAGCATGCCTCAGTCCAACATTCCCCACAGTAACCACCAGCTGAGCTGAACAGTGGTTCTTCTGGTCTATTTTACTCAAGGAGACCCATCCTTGTAGTTCTTACAACAGAAGAGGTTTATAAGACAATATACACCACACCTGATACAGTTTCATTACACCCAAATAAACCCAGCACTATTTCTCCACAGTCTGCTATTTCACTCCAGGCCAGAGGAGAACCTGGAAAGGCAAAATGACACTTCTTAGTGACCACTATTGGCTCTGCTGACCTTTCAGCCTCATTTTCCCTGACTCCTGCATCCCTGCTCCATACACATACTAATGATCTACTTGTCCCAAATCACTCAGGATTCTCCATACAGAATGGTGTGTTCCACGGCCATCATTATGACCCTCTGCCCCAGAAAGTCTTGTCTTCTGTAGTAGATTGTATGCACTTAGAGGCTGAGTGCAGCCTGTGCCACACATCAGATAATCCTGGAGCCCAGCACTAACAACTCACTCTCAAAATGCTTAACTGAGAGGCTGACCCTTCCAGATTCCAGAAAAATTCATCCCCTGGTGTTTGCATTGTACTGGGCCACTAGCTTACTTATTTCCACTTCACTGTTTGTTGCTAGAGAGCTTGTGTCTTTTTCATATGGTCATATCCACAGAGTACACTATTGTGCACAGGACTGTGCACCAACTCAATAAATTCTGAGTGAACAGATGACATAATGAAGCAGAGAGTCACTTCATATAAATCTTTACTTTCTATAATGGATAATGAAGCAGTCATGTCCCTCCCCCTCATCATTATCACCTCTGTCATTGAGACCCAGCAGGCACAGCTCAGAGCACAGAGTCCAGATACATGCCTTTCCATGGATGTAGCTGAAGTGCAGCCTAGGGGAGGAAGAAGGTTGCAATCCCACCCACAATGATTATTCTGCATGTTTCCATTGCATGTTTCACTCTTTCAAATCCTTCCATTTTAAATATAAAATGAAATAATGACTTGTTTAGGTAACAGTCATCATGATCTTAGTACCTGTTATATGCTCAGAAGACAGCTCACTGAACAATATATGCAGAATTCAATTCTGGCCGTGACATGCTTGATGTCTTTACCTACAGAACATCTCTCATCTCTCCTTCCTCTGGAGTTTTCTGTAAGTTATGGATTAATAAACTTTGCCTAAGAATATGGCTTTATGAATCTTGCAAAATACGTCAGAAGAAGAAAATCTTTTCTTATTCATCCCCAACATGAATTACAGCCTCCAAAGTCCCATGTGGGCTGACAACAAATGACATTGCTCTCCATGGCAAATTGTGTTCGGGGTGGTAGTTGTTCCCTTTCTCCAGTGGGATTTGGAGTAAATAAATATCAAACTGCCTCCTAATGTGTGAGAACAACAAAGGCCACCTAGGTCACAACAAACCATGACTGGGTTCTTGGGATAGAAAGAGAAAAATGTAGCACAATATGGCATTAGGTCAAGCCCCTCCTGTTCGAAGTCATCTTTACAAACTGCTACAAAGGCACAGAGGTCTGTCATCACTCAGCTACTGAGTTCTTGCACACAAAAGCAGCTCCTTGTCAAGGGAGGAGCTGTGTGGCTGCATGTGACCGAGTCTAGGTTTCTGAAGGTGGAAGATAAAGAACAGAAGAGCCATGGTTGGTAGCACAGTGTGCACCAGGCACAAATCTAATTGTGCTAAGTACATTATTTCTTTTGACTTACAAAATAAACCCAGCTTGAGGGATGGAGCTCATATGGTAGAAAGCTTGTCTAATCATGCATGTGAAGCCCTGGGTCCAGTCCCCATGAAGCTAGACAAGACAATGCACACCTGTAGTCCCAGCACTTGGTAGGTAGAGGCAGAGGAAACAGAAGTTCAAGGTCATCCTCACCTACATATCAAATTCAGTGCCAGCCTGAGTTGCATGAGACCCTGTCTCAAACAAACAAACTCCCATAACAATTACTATTGACTAAGACTTGGAAAGTTAAGGGTTTGCTACAAACTAGTTATTGGTCAAGTCTCAGGCTGACCATCTGTAAAATGAGGTAGTAACGGCTTTACTACCCACCCTGTCCATAGGTAGAGCTGTTCTGAAGACCAGATGAGAAGATTTTTGAAAAGTGAGGGGAGGGGGGAGAAGAGGAGAGGGGAAAAGGGAAAGGGGGGGGGAGACAGAGAGAGAGCATGTGCAGATATGTGAAATACCACACAAACGTCAAATTACTGAAGCTAGAATTTGTAATACCTGGGTATCCGAAATTTTCCTTCAATTCCATCCAACACTTAAATGCCTGAATGTAAATAATCAAAGAATCAGACCAAACAGGACATTTATCCGCCACAAAGGGTAAGTCAATGGTTTGAGTTCCACAAGAAACCCAAGCTTACATGTGTACCTGACTCCTCCTTAAGTAGTCTCCCTACCTACAGAGTGGGTGGGCTGCCCTGCCAGACTACAGGGGCCCATCTAGCTCTGACAGTCCATGATTGTAGGGGGTCTTGGTGTATACTTCAACCACTATACTATAACTACATGCTACTGACCTACAGTTCCAGTCATTCCTTCTCCATCATTTGGAGACATAGTTCACAAACCTTATCCCAATTCTCTGCTATGTGATGGGTTCTACAGGCAAATTTTATGTTGGGCTTTAGAAATTCTGCAAATACTACACCTCTGTCTTAGGGTTTCTACTGCTGTGAAAAGACACCATAACCACAGCAACTCTTATAAAGGAAAATATTTAATTGGGGTGACTCACTTACAGTTTCAGAGGTTTAGTCCACTACCATCATGGCTAGAGACATGGTGGTTGGAAGTACAGTGATGTGCAGTCAGACATGATGCTGGAAAGGTAGCCAAGTGTCCTACGTCTTGACTTGCAGGCAACAGGAAGTGGTCTGTGACACTAGGAGTAGCTTGAACATAGAAAACCTTGAAGCCCACCCCCATAGTGACACACTTCTTCTAACAAGGCCACACCTACTCCAACAAAGCCACACCTCCTGATAGTGCCACTCCCTTTGGGGGCCATTTTCTTTCAGACCACCACAAGCTCTTACCTTTTATTTGTAATATCCTTACCCAGATTTGTGGTGACTCCCTGTAGTCAAATAAATTCTTCACTGCTTCCAAAGCAAAATGCATGGCCAGTAACACAGAAAGGAATCAGAAACAGACTGCTAGCTGATTTGCGTCCCCTAGGGCAGGCTCAGCCTAGGCCTTACCACTAAGTGAGTTTCAAAAATGTTGGGTCTTTAGAGGTTCTCAGGTTCTGGAATTATAACAGGCCTGTGTACGCTAGCAGCCACCACACTCACCAGGACAACAGTACAGTACTCAAGGCACCTATGACAAGATAGAGCCACTGGGGCATAGTCAGTGCCATTCCGGGCATGAGGATGGGTGGGCTCTGGGGAGAAAAGGAGAAATGAGGAGTTAAGCAAATCCAAGTGCTTCCTTCAGTTGACTTCCTGCAAGTCTACAATTTCAAGAAGCATTTCTGCAGGAGACAGAATCATGAGCCACATCAGGACATTCTGATGAACCGACACCATGAAGTCTGGGGAAGTACATACACCCCGTGATCTCAAACTGTTTCGTTAAGCATTGAAACTGTCTTTCTCTAGCATGTGAACAAACCCTTTGCCATTTTCTACCGGATCCATTCCTGGTTCCTACTGATCCACTTTCCTGCTTTGTTGGGTGTTGCAGGAAGTTGGGCTAAACTTTCTCAGGTGCCACTATGGATTGATTCCACCGGAAAGGGGGACAGGGGACAGGAGGAGGGAAGAGAAGTCAGCATGTTTCCCTGTTTTATTCTGTCTCGTGGAAACATCTCCAGAGTGGCTGAGTCCTCCAGTGGTCCTGCATAACCCCTGTGTGCCACCCACTCCCATCTCACACCCTGCTTTGCCTCTGGCTGTCTTCCAATGCTGCTGCCCTTCTGGCCCCACAGCCTCTTCAGAGCCCCTCCCACCTCAGATACAACACAGTCCTGGTACCTGGAGGTCCAGACTGGCTGGCTTCCTGCTCTTGCTCATCTTTGCCATTTCCTTCTTTTTAACACTTTTAGTTCTTCTTACACCTGTGTGACTTGTTTCTTGTATTAGATCTTTCCTGTTAAGCTACCTGGTATGGATATGCCAACTAGACTGTCACCAATAGAGAATCATTAAAATGATTAAATTCTGCTTGGGAGTCATAGTTGTGGAGTGAGGGAGATCTCTGCTGCTTGAAGTGTGCTCAAGGATAACACAGAGAAATACTCTCACCCAGACATAGTGACACAAAGTGCCTGGAAGAGTTTCAGACTTTGATTTTCAAGTGGCTATAGAGAATCTGCTAAGCCAACCATCATGCATATAAAATATTTACATGACTATGAGATTTGATTAGAAGCTAGAAGTCTCCTCTTGACTGTCCCCCAGAGCTTCCCACTCCTCCAGAATGATTGACAGACATATAGGGAGCAAGCCACACTCCACCAGCCATGCAAAATCACACCCAAAAACCTTCAGGGGACGAAGCCTTTGGCAGGTGTTAGTGATTTCATGACACTCCTTTAGCCCAAGAAAATGTGGGAGAAGCGGGGACAGGAAGATGGCTCGGAGTGTAAAAGAACTACCTCTGAAGCCTGACCACCTGACTTCAATCCCATGGAACCCGTGCAAAAAGGCCGGATGTGGGGTGCACACCTTTAATTCTAGTGCTCCTACCCAAAATATGAGGGGACTAGAGAAGCACATGATAGCTCCGAACCAGCTCGCCTGGGGCCGGCAGGACTGGAGTGTGCAGACTGGAGTGTGCAGGACTGCAGTGTGCAGGACTGCGGTGTGCAGGACTGGGGTGTGCAGGACTGGGGTGTGCAGGACTGGGGTGTGCAGGACTGCAGTATGCAGGACTGCGGTGTGCAGGACTGCGGTGTGCAGGACTGGAGTGTGCAGGACTGGGGCGTGCAGGACTGCAGTGTGCAGGACTGGAGTGTGCAGGACTGCAGTGTGCAGGACTGCAGTGTGCAGGACTGGAGTGTGCAGGACTGGAGTGTGCAGGACTAAGGCATGCAGGACTGGGGCATGCAGGACTAAGGCATGCAGGACTGCAGCATGCAGTGCAGCAGAAGCAAGAGAGGCCCTGCCTCAGCAAGGTGGAGGGGCAGAAATGAGTCCTGCAACTTGCCCTCTGAGCTCCACACACACTAATAATGTTTTCATTAAATGAGTAGGAGGGAAGAAAGGGAGGAAAGAGGGAAGGCAAGGAAGGACAGAGGGAGGGAAGGACAAGGCACGATTTCAAAACCAGGCACTAAAACCTTGTCCCCAAAGGCAACGCCTAAGGAAACTCTACTATGGGACACTTTTTTCCTCTGCTCTAAAAACAATTCTGCTAGACTTCAAACCCAACAAGAATTAATGGTGGACCTCTTCCATATCCAAGCAAGGGGAGCATAAAAGAAAGGGTCCTCCGGGAATCCTTGATCTTTAGAGACATCTGGGTTGACAAATTTGGGAGAGACAGGTGAAGTCATCTTGAAGTGGGGTGCTAAGAGTCCTACACTCAGGGTAAAGGGGTGCTAAGACAAGACTAACCTTAGCTGTTTGACCTTTAATTAAGAGAACAATGAAGGCCCAGTCCCCCATATCCTGCTTACAGCACCTCTTCCTCCAGCTGTGCTGACTTATGGCAACACAAACAAATCAAGACCTCATTCTCCACTGAGACATGCAGGGTAGTGGGTATGCACCAAATGGCCTCACTCATGTGAACCCACACACAACAACAGACTATGTACAGAACAATCTGCTGGGTTAACCAAGTGGTCACCTTTTCTTTCCTTTAACCTTGTTTCATATGTGGCAGACTCCTCCATATCAACCTGAACTAACACTGCACCTACTATTTCATTCCAGGGACACAAACAAACAGCTGAAAAATAAAATATGGGGGATATGGGCAAGGAGAAAGGAGGGGGTAGAAATTTTATGAATACAGATGTTTTAAGAGGTAGTTCTGGAAAGGAATGAATACCTGATCTAAAATAAACATCTTACTAAAAGGGGGGACAACAAAAAATAAATAAATAAATGTAAGAAAGCAGGGGGTCAAGTGGGGAAAGAGTCACAGCACAGGGGAAGGCAGTGGAGATGAGGGAACCAAGGGGGGAGAGGCTGACAGATGTCACCTCACTCAGTTCTCCCACCTGACCCTTCTTCACAGATGACATGTAACACTTTCCACCTAGAACCACGGCTCCCAACAGCATTTCACTGCCATCATACTCCATTTGAAAATCTTCAATCAACAGGCAGTGTTGGCAAGTGTGCTGGTCTGGATGCAAGGAGCCCAGGCTCTCCATCCCAGTTCAAACATCTGTTTTCAATTCCCCAGACCTAAAGTTCTTCATTTAAAAAGCAGGACTGACTGAACTTCAATCATCTGAGAAGCTGAAACTGGTTTTGTTTTGTTGTTGTTGTTTTGGTGGGTTTTTTTGGTGTTTTTTTTGGTGTTTTTTTTTTTTTTTTTTTCCCAGAACTTGCCGCTCAAGGAGGCAGGAAATCACCACCGTCTGCCTGAAATGCAGCACAGTAGCACAGCCCGAGTCTGGCTCACCAGCCCCAGCTCCCAACACTCATGTCAGCCTGGGCATCTGCATGGCTTAGATACAAAGTGTTCTCCAAATGCTTGTGTGTTAAAGGCTTGATCCCCAAAGCAGCAATGCGGTAGGACACTGAGAGAGGAGTAGATCATGAGGGTGCTAACCCAGTCAGAGAACACTGAGGAATTTGTAGTTGAGTGGGCTGTGAGGAGGGCGGCACACTGAGTGTACAGATTAACCTCCATTGTCAACGTGAATGGATGTACAATCCCTTAGAAGATGACACTCTGGGTGTGTCATGGAGGCATCTCTAGAGAGGCTTAACTGAGGAGGGAGACCAACCCATTCGGAAAGAAGGCAGCACCGTGCCATGGGCTGTGGTCCAGACCAAATAAAAGGAGCGGGAGGAGTTAATTGAACACCAGAATCCACCTCTCCCTGTTTCCTGAGCACAGATACAACATGACCAGTGGCCTCCCACTCCTATAGCGTGACTTCCCCACCATCACAGACTGTACCCCCAAACCGTGAGCCAGCGCAGTCCTTCCTTCTCCGTACTGCTTTCACCAGGCATTTCGTCACAGCAACAAGTGAAGAAACGCAGGACACTTGCCTTTGAAGGCTGGATGGCATTAGCTTCTGTCTCCTGCTCTTACTCTTGCTTGCTCTGATTTCTGGCTCCTAGAAGGTGAGCAGCTTTGTTTCGCTTGGTGCTCCCTGCAATGCCACTGTGACCACGGACTGGAAGCTTTGAAACCGTAAGCCAGAAAGACCTTTTTCTGCTGTAAGTGGATTACTTCCAGGTGTTCTGCCACCATAACAGAAGGCTGACATACACAACATCTCACCAAAAGGGAACGGTGTCTTATCCCCTCACAAACCTGGGAAACCAAGAGAGAGTTTTCAAAACTCCCAAATGAGCCAAATGAGCAGCTGCAACGCCAGTTTACCACCCCTTAGCCTGCCATCATCCCTCAGAATTCCCATCAGACCACTGGGATCAGCATCTTTAAACGCCTGGTGCTGTATGTCTGCAGAGGAGGGCAGAGAGCCACAGCGATTCTCTTAAGGCTGTTCTGGGATCGAAAGCAAATATCTGAAGCACCTAGTACATGGTAAACCCTGCACTAATCTCTGCTCTTAATCCTCTCCTGGTTCAGAGAAAGCAGCATATGATAAAAAGCTACTACATAGCTAGGAAATACAGTTTTTAAAGATAGTGTTTATACTAGCAAAAATATAAAGCATAGTAGAATAAATCTAACAAGAAAGTGCATCCCTCCTGGAGAAAACTATCAACTGTTCTGAAAGATATTAAATAACTCAATTAATGCAGTTACTGTATTTATAGATCCAAAGATTCAGTATCACAATGTCGTCACTCTTGGTCCATAAATTTAATCTTATATACATCAAATCTCAAGAGTATTTTTCTGAAATCTTAAAATATAGATGGAAGGGAAAAGCTGACACCCTTCTGGAGAGGACAATGTGGGGAATTTGTATTGTCAAATATGAAGGCTTATTATAAAGCTACAATAGTAAATGCTGGTTTGAGAAAAAGAACAGAAAAAGGTGTCTAGAAACTGGATCTAAATGTCAAAAGTGATTTTTTTCATATTAAATAAAAATTAGACCAAATTCCCCCATCACAACACCACACATCCAATGCTCCACAGGAGTAACAGAGCCTACTTAGGTATGGCAAAATAATAAAGCTTTTAGAAGACAATGAAGGGGAATATCTTTATGACATCAAGATCTGAAAAAAGTCTTTCTCAAACAGGACATAAAAACTGCCAACTATGAAAAATTGATAAATTCAGTTACATTAAAATTAAGAAATTAGAAAGCCGAAGATGGGCAAGTACCCAACTTCTACGTGGTCTATAAATCTATTCAGCTTCCTAAAGGAGTAAATTACAGCAAGCTTTTTGCATTCATTGGGATGACACTCTAATAACGTACACCAGAACCTATACTGAGCATATGGCTGGCCCATCTTGGACTTTATCCCCAATTGGATTACCTGTGTGCATTTCCACTTTAAACCTAAGTACCTTTGAATGGTGATGGGTTTGTATTTAGATTTCTGTGAGTAGGCATACAAAGCTGCTCAGAATAAGGTGACCCACAATTCAAGACAAGCACCACTATGTGTCATTGTGATACTGCATACGTATTAGTGACACTCCATGGGTACTAGTCACCAATCAACCCAGAGGTTAATAACCATACAGAATCCTCTCTCCCTAGACACCATGTGTTTTCTTTTACATTCATACTCATTCACATCACAGAGTTCATTCTTGCTCTTCTATCTGCTGCTCTCTGCTAGGATGTAACTATCAGCCTCAAAAATGTCTTTACCACCAAAAAACACAGTCGGGAAACCCGAGGGGTGGACTACTTGCACAATCAGCTTTCAGGCCCAAGGGAGAAGCTAATCTGCTGCCTCCCAAAAAGCCATGCTTTGGTCCCAAAAGCAACCCCAGTGAACCTCTAAAGGGCCTTCATTCTGCCACTATGCCTCCTTCGCCAGTATTCTGCTCTTCATGCGACAGGCTGATAGGTATACAGTAACATGAATGTAAGTGAGGACAGTTAGAAAGAAAAACAGCATTTAGTATTCTATAGAGCCTATGCACTTATGCAGGAAAATGCCCCTTCCATATGTCAAGACAGATACTCCTGTTGACATGAGAATAGCTAACGACAACACTCTGCTACTGGGAGCTATTTCTTGAAGACTTCAAGGACAGAACCCTCATAAACCTTCTAAGTATTTAGTGTCAGGATGAGTAATAATTAGCATGATGATTTATAACTTTCCTTTTCTACTGAAAGTATCTTCCCGGAGTAGACGTGGATGGTCCCACTCTATTCGCTTTTTACTGGAGCTGACTGGACAGACAGTTCTTATTCTTGATCCTATAAGTTGTCAGTTACACAGACAAATACCTTTATATCAGATAACGGTTGTCTTTCTCTCCCAAACCCATACCACAAAAGTAAAGAGGTATAACAAAAGTTTAGGATTGCTGACCACATGTTTCAGTATCATTTACTTGTGGGTGGGGGGGTGGGGGGGACAGTTTAGTCTTTTTACCTTGGTCAACTTAATGAGCTGCATGAGACTACACATACTCACTACAACTCCGCAGGAATTTATTGAGCATCAACCATATTCCAAATACTAGAGTTAAAAGTAAATTCCATGCTTCTTTACTACTAACAAATGTAATTTATTCCAGGACACTTATTGGACAAAGCCACTTTCTCTTCATTACCTAAGAACTATCTAGACACTGAATGGGAAGCCATTGGAATATTTTAGGTTATTTTTTTTTCGAAGAGCATATTAAAAGATCATTTGGAATGGTGATGGTCAAATTTAAGATGGAGGGGGGATGCTAAGATTAGAGAGCATGGCAAAGGGGCTTCACTTGTGTTTGCACGGCCACATTTCCTTAGCTGAGTGGCAGCTACCCGAGTTTCAAAGAAAATATACTGTTATTTAAACTTGGCATAGTTCTCGGTCTCTTCTACTGTTGTGGTTTGAAGGAGAAATGTCTCGGCTCTTGGGTTTGAACACTTGGTCCTCAGTGGGTAGCACTAGTTGGGAAGGTCGTGGAGCCCTTTAGAGGTTGAGCCTTACTAGAGAGGAAGCAGGTTCCGAGGACTTCTGGGTCTTCAGGCTTTATAACCTGGTTCCAGTTCTTCTTCACTCTCTGCTTCCTTGAGTACAGATGATCAGTGAGTCTCCCATCTAGCGCCATGCTTTTCCTGTCAGTAGCCAGGTCCTCGCCACAATGATTAACTATATCTACTTGGAACTGTAAGCCAAAATTAATCCTTCATCCTTGCATTGCTTTTATCCAACAGATACACCAATATTCCAAATCACGCCTGTTACTTTCATATTGAAAATCTTTCTAAAATCTTTATATTCCCCCGCAAACCTTCCCCCACCCCTCCTGTCTACCTCATCAATGACTGAAGTACCTCTTGGAACCAGAGGATTTGATGCTAGAGTTTGGCAGATGCACACATGTGAGAGGCTGGAGTGGTAGCCTATGAAGATCATGGGAGGCGGTGGGACCAGGAGATGGATACATAGGGAAGAGGTTAGGTCTCTGGGGACATGCTGTTGAAGGGGATACTGGGAGCCCACCCTTTCCCTCTTCCTCTGGGTTTTCCATTCACCGTGAAGTGAACAGCTGTTCCACCAGTGGTTTTCACCACAGGCCCTGCCCAACACCAGCAAACAAAGAAAAAGACTGAAATCTGATAACCTGATCCAAAGTAAGTCTCCCTTCTCTTTAAGTGAACTGGATCTCGGGTATTTTGTTACAGCTTTACAGCTGTCTAACACATGGAAAATGATTTTCTTCCGTGTTGGAACCTCTGGACCTCTCACCAATCAGGAAATGCCATAATTCCCTAGGAGCAGGAACTCTGCCTTCCAAACAGTTCGGAGCATGGACTTATTTGCACTCTGAGCACTCTTCCCCTTGATTTACTCGAAAAAGATCTTGGGAATCATTAGCGTTCCCCAGAACTTAGGTAGGAACATGCTCCATGGAAAATGCTTTCAACTACATATTCTATTTTATAACTGCACCCACTTGTGCCCGTCTCCAAACCTTGACACTGCCATGCAGTTCACTCGGTCTGGACTCCTGCTAAGTCCAGAGAAGCTCCTAGTCAGATTTCAAGGCCCAGCTGAAATACCAGCTTCCCCACTCTCATCATTCCCCAAAAGACTACCAAAAGCTTCAATAGCTAAACAGATATTTTCTGTACCACATCTTATGCTGTAGTAGTCTTTCATGCATGAGGCTGCAGTCTTTGATGGCAGGCTGCATGCATCTTTACATCCTGGTACTATTCACAGTACCCAGCACAGAGCCAGACGTAGCTGGGATTTCAGTAACGTAAGTGGACATAGGACTGATACCTCTCCATAAGACTGGAATTTTCTTCCTTAATTGCCCAGAAGCCCTGTGTATTCACGATTTTCTGTTGCTAATACTACTAGTATAGACTGAGTAAGTTTCAGTATGAACAGGTTGGTTTTGGTTTATGGTTCTGTAAGTCCAAGGTCTTGAGATCATCTGGAGATTAATAATGGGTGATGTCACTCTGTATGCTGTGAATATGTGTTGCTCTGATTGGTTGATAAATAAAGCTGTTTGGCCAATGGTGAGGCAGAATAAGGTTAGGCGGGACATTCTAACTAGAGAGAGAGGAATGAAAAAGAGCTGCTAAGGAGATGCTGCTAGACACTGCCAAGAGAAGCAAGATGTAAAGGTACCAGTAAGCCATGAACCATGTGGCAAAGTACAGATTTATAGAAATGGGTTAATTTAAGAAGTAAGAGCTAGCTAGTAAGAAGCCTGCCATGGCCATAGTTTAAAAATAATATAAGCCTCTGTATGTTTATTTGTGTTTGGCCTGTGGGACCCGAGGGTGAGAGAGATTTGTCATGACCAGTAGCCGGGCGGGACCAGGAAAACTTCAGCTACAGATTAATGCTGCCAGATTCCCGAAGTGGCTATATCACTGCACAGGATGGGAGAGGAGTGAGTATTTGTCTCTTCTTTAAAGGCACCAGGATGGAATCAACAGGCCTCTATCATAATGACTGGATTCTAATCACTTCCCACAGGCACTATCCACATTTGTATTAAAGTTCTCAACCTCTAAATATCTCACAATTTCCGCCAAACTTCAATACGTGGAGCTTGGGGGGACAACGCTCAAACCACAGAGCTCCAATGCAGATCAGTAACTTGTCAGTCTTTGTTTTCGGCTGTAACACTTTAACAAGATTAAAAACAACCAGACATAAAGACTTCCTGAAACAAAGACGGATGGCAAACGCAGGAGAGGCAGAGAGACTGGGGGTGGGGGAGGACACTAAACTGAAGGATGGTGAATCAACAGATTATGGCCCAGTTGGGAGAGTAGGAGACTGACCACAGAGAGACTGAGAGACAGGAATGAAGCCTGGAACAGATGCAAGAGTGTGGTAAGTCTCCCCGCAGACGGTCAGCACTGCTGGAAACGGGTTAACTGTGCTCCCACCTTAGCTGTCTAAGGAAGCCACCCCCGTCCTTATCCCTAACCTAAGCAGCCCACCTTTACACACAAAACTTCCATCATTTGAGCTGTGAGCTCTTCTATTCAGCAGAATTTTATTTGTTTTCCTTGCGCTTTATGAGAATCCCCCACTGGCATTGTAGATTGGTTATATATGTCAGGTTCAAATAAAATAAAATAATAATAATAAAAGCAAGCTGGCAATTTCTTTCCAATAGAATATGCTGCATATTTCATGAAATAGAAGCCAAAGGAGTTTTATGATTCCTGAACCAAAACCTCCCCATATCTGAGGACTAAATGGAAGAACAATACAATGGGAATGTCACAGAAAAAAAGGAAACTGAACATTTGCTCTCCAACCTCAGGGAATTTCAGGTGATTAACTGGCATAATAGGTTTCTCTGTTTTGCTTTGTGTTTACATGAGTTCGTATCCTGACATGCATTTCTTAGATGGAACACAGTGCTAGTGCTCATGGATATGAATGTATATTCCCTACTCACACTCCTTTCTCTGTACAGAATGTCTGGCTGGTTCCTGCTCTTAGCCTGACAGCAACTTCCCCGCCAAGTGTTATTTATATTTTCAAGCCACTTCTCTATCCTGGTACAGAAGGCAATCTGGCCTGGTAGAAGGAGCACTGTACGAAGAGTCCAAGGACTCTGGGCTACAACAGTGCCTCTCACCTGCAAAATCATGTTATCTTTTCTAGCCTGTGTCTCCCCTGTCCTGCCTCAGTCTGTGAACTGGGCAAACTGACTTATCCTTTAAGAATTCAATCAAAGCAAGCCAAGTTATTCTGCTCAGAACAAGTACAGAAGAGGGCGGGGATGTGACAATTTCAGCATGATGTTCACGTCCACCATTGCTTTTCACACAGTGGAAATGCATAAGGCCACATGTCCAGTAAAAACATCAGGAAACAAACTGTTCACTGGAAATCTTGAAATGAACCTCTCTGGTTAGCGAAACTGGCACAAAAAGAGAGAGTGTGTTCATTGCCAAGAGGATTTTACCTCATTTGAAGGACAATATTCCTAGTTCGTGGTAGTAAATATTTCCTGCTAGGTACTGTCTTAAGCACTTTCTCTTGATCCTTCACAACAGTTATGAAATAGGTACTACTGTTCTAGAATGAACAAAACTAAGAACAGATCAGTGCTTGCAGAGCTGGGGTGGCTGAAGTCTGTAACAGGGTGACGCAGCCACTCTTGCCGAATTCGTACCACCTGTGATTCCTACCTCTTGGTCTGAGTATTTGTTTACAACAGCAGTCACTGACAGCAGCAATGACACCCTGCTAATTAACTGCTTAATCAATTACTTGCTGATTAATTACCTAATTAATAAATATTTCCACAGAGTAGATAGCTATGACCCAATACCAACCAGTACCTTCTAGAAGCTCTAGCAAAGTCACAAGTGTTCACAGTGCAACCATCAGCCCAATGACTTGCTGGTAGTAAAGCCACGCCCATGTGTGTTGACTGCATACAAAATGGGAAAATCTAGAGTCAGCTTCCACAAGAGGTCTTATCGTTGCTTTGTGTCAGGATGAGAATTTACAGAGGCCCCGGAAGTAGCTCATTTCTCCTCCCTATCCAGAGCAGTACTACCTGCAGTTTGGGTGGACCTGTAGCTAGAGTGGGTGGATGGGTTTAAGTTCCCTTATCTCCTATGTGATCTGAGTTTAATGGCCAGATTTGCCTGTGCCCAGCTCCCTGTCTAACAAACAAGAATGAGATTGAAAGAATGTTTGAAAGATGAAGTAAGGTAACCTATGCCAAGTGCTGAGAAGGGTACCGGGCCCTTATTTAGGACTCAGGAAGGTTATTCTTGTTTTTGTTACTCTAAGGAATGACTTGGCAAACATCATAAGGGAAATCTGGATCTAATCCTAGCCTTCCAATTACAAAAGGCATCCCTACTCCTTACCCAATTTCCATGCTATTACTAAAATTTACCATTCTCTTGAAATCCTACTAAGTTCCAAAACACTCAAGGAGAGGGTTTTCCCTTAAAAGTGATACAAGACCCCACAAGGAAGGTCCTTGCTTTGCAGAGGATGACAGCCAAGTTGTGAGAAGTCACGTGATTTATTCTTAATTGCTGAAGTGGTGAACGTCTTTTGTCACCAGTAAGGTAAGATTCAGTGAGTCCTAAATAACACTTAAAGTTTCTGGCAACACCCTTTAATGCATGCTATCTATTTCAGTGCCATCTAAAAGGCATCACCCGTGCTTCCCTGCTTTATGTTTGACTTGAGTGAATTATCAAAATGAAATGCTGCCTCAAATAGATTCTTCATCTGCCTACAGCATGGCTCCAAGCGTTGAAAACCCACCAAATGCAATTTTAAGATGGGTACATGATCACGTACAAAGCCAAACACCCACCTGCTTGAGAAAAATGACTTTGGAGAGCAAAGGGACAGAAGCAGCAGCTTCCTCTGGGGCTCTGGGGAGGAGAAAACCGAACAATAAGGGATAGAAGCTCTCCCCTGCAGCCTCACACAATGGTGCTTCTTGCAAATGAGACATACTGTGAAACAGCCTGTGAGATGGGCTTCGTCAACAATAAGTAATTTTTATTCAGATTTTATTGTTGAGTACAATGAACATGATTAAATGTTTCAGACAAGCCTATTCAGACCTTAAGAAAACCGCCAAAAAATAATAAATAAATAGAATCCTCAACTAAAAAAATCATCTTTTAAGTCCGATTTCGGGAAATCTAATTGCCCAGTTCATGAGCAGAAGCACATCTTCACTTGCCAGCCACCTGGTTCCCAGGAATACAGTAACAACATGTTTTCATTTCCCACTTTGGTCTCTTCTCTCCTACGGCAGATCCTGCGCTGCCAAATAGTTACAAAGTCTGTCCTTTCACATCACCGCATTTGAACTTCCTAAACCTGTGTATGGAAAAGAACAATAGCACTTCAAAAGCCATTTCTGAGAGTTCTTCAATACTCCATTTGAATGCTAGGGTTTCAATCAAGGACAGCAGCAGACAATTTGATTGCTTAGAAGTTGACTTTTATACATCTTTGATTAGGTCGCCCTGCTCAATGGGAAATCAAGAAAATCTTTGATCCCTTTCAGTCTCCAGAAGAGCCACCAAGCCTTGTCAGGATAGGAAGGGAATGAGATGGGAAGGGGGCGTTTGTACTCCATCTCACCTCATCCCGTGGTACTTCTATCTTTTTGCCTGCGCAACTCAGGGTTCCATCCAGAATTGCTCATCTTGGAGATAATAAAAACAATGGGTGCTAATTCAGGGGGTGGGGATGGTTTATAATTTTATGGATTTCCCCAAGACCCATAATTGGCACATGAATGTACAAACGTGAACTGGATAATTAGGAGGTTCTGAATGTAAGCCACCTTTAATTTATATGATTACTTGAAAACATGTTAAGTGTTCAGAAGTGTCAACGGAACCCCCACAAGGCCTTTATTCAAAACCATCAACATTGTGAAAGTGTGTCTAATGCGCCAGCTCCACGCAAGAAGAGCAGGGAAGAAGTGGGAAGCAAAGGCAAAGAAGATCTCTCAGTCAGAGTTTGGCAGTGGGAGGCATTGTATCTTTCTGGAGGCCTCGCTGCCTGCCGGACCAGCTCCGGAAGAGAATGGTGCTCCGGCCTCCACAATCTCTCCAGTCGGGGCTCTCTTTCTCTCAGGAAGCTAAACACAGGCGTGCGCAGACATACAAACGCACACGCAGGCACCGACCCACGCGGGCACGTACCCTGTCTCAGAAACACACATCCGAGCTCGCACTTGCCCGCGCCGCGGCGCTCTCCACGTCTCCAGCGCCCGCCCGCCCGTAGCCAAGAGCCTCAAGCTCCCCGCCCCCACTCCATTCCTTCACTCTCCCAGCCCAGGCGGAAATACCCCGCAGACCCCCAACAATGAGGACTTGTGTGATGCAGATGGGGGTTGGGGCCCATTTACAACCAGTGAAACACAGTGTGGAGGGTCGGCTACCAGACCACGTAGCAGCCTAATGGTACCCCTTTGCCATGCAGCTATCCCTGCCCACCCGGCCGGCTCCACTAGCACCACCCCAAAAGAAAATAGAGAAAGAAAGAAAAAGAAAAAGCGCCTTTAAAAGTGCAGTAAAGACGCACCCTCCCACCAGGAGTCACCAGCATACTCCGTGGGACGCAGCCAGCGGAGGCAATGACCAGCAGGGTGTGGAAATGCACTTTGTAGACTCACCCAGTACCTTCCCTGGCGCCGCAACACAACCACCCCAAAATCAAAGACTCCTAACCCCGGGTTCCTTTGGCGGCTGAGACCGGGTCGTATGGCTCCTTTATGAGACTAATCACCACGGGGAATCAAAGTTTCGCCAGCAAGAAAATCCTGCTCTTGCTTTGGAGACAGACCGTGGGGTACGGAGTTGGAGGAGAGGGCCCGCTGCAAGGGGAGTGGCGGGTGACCAAGGGCCTGAGGACCCAATGGTGGAGGGAGCGCGACAGGGAACACCCGGGAGCGGGACCCAAAGAAAGATTGCGGTCCAGCGCAAAGGATTGGTTTGATTGAGATGAGTCCGATTAACGCAGAGGTAGAGGCAGAACCACAGAACTGCCGGGATGTAGAGAACTGAGAACGCGGGCTCCGCTCCGCGGAGTGGGGAAAGAGGTCGCACCCGCCGGCGCCACTAGCGAGGCAGGGAGGAGGCTTAGCGAGAACTCAGCAGGTACTAGAGTGGTAGAAGGCAGCCTTGGGGTGGCTAGAGCCGGGACAGAGGGAGGGAGGATGCAGGGGGTCCGGCGACAGGCGAGGGTCTTGGGTAGGCGAGCCTAAAGAGAGGAGCGCGCGTGTTCAGAAGTGGGGCGATTGAAGTGGGGATCGACCAGGAAGGAGACGCAGGGTCGCCTCCCCTCGCAAGCAAGTCGTGGGAGAGGATAGACAACTGCGGCAGTCGCCAGTGCACAGCACCTCGGGCCAAACTCCCGAGAGACTCGCCCCGAAAACCCTCCTCCACACCCGGGTTCGCGGGCCCCCGCCGAGCCACCCGGGCTCGCCGAAGCCGGGTTCCCGCGGGCCACCCGCGCCCCCCCAACGGGGGGGTCCGGCGCGGGCCCCCCCCCCCCCCCCCGCCGCGCCTCTCACCTCGGCTTCCCGGAGCATCCTCCTCCTCCTCGGCTGCGGAAGCCGCCCGAAACGCGGCTCTCCATGCCCTGCGGGCGGCCGCACTCAGACGCGCTCTCCAGCCCGGGGAAGCCCGGGTGAGCGCCGATCTGGGTCCATCCTCCCCGGGAAGCCACGGGCGCGCGTCAGAGCAGGGGGAGGAGACCGGACCCTGTGCGGTGCGCAGACCCGCCTCCTCCCGCAGCAGCCCCCGCCCCGCGCCAGCCCCGCCGCTCACCTGCTAGCTCCCGGCCAACCTCGCGTTCCGAGCCGGTCCACTCCGGCTCCTTCTCCCGCCGGGGCGCTCTGTGCGCTGCCCGAGCGCACTCCGATAGCTCAGCCCAGTCGCCGAGGCGACGACGAAGAGGAAGAGCCAGCGAGCCGGCGAGCGGGGGCGCCGCGGCTTGCGGTCGCGCTTCTCCAGACCCTGCGCTCGTCCCCCATCCCGGGAGTGGAGACCTAGCCGAGCCGAGAGCCTGGGGTCCCCGCCCTGCCGTTCTCCGCGGAGGGGGGGGGGCGCGCTGAGAGCGGACCACGCTCCTCAGTAGCCGCCGCAGCTCCCGCCCGGACTCCTCCGTTTCTCCAGCGTCTGCTTTTAGCCAAGCCTCTCTGCACGGAAGTAGAGAGGGCGCCGAGCCAAGTGGAGGCTGTGCGAGCTTCTTGCCCCGCGCCCCTTGACAAAAGGGGGCGCTCTCTCCCAGTCACCGGGGCTGGCTTCACCCACCTTTTATTGACGTTTCCAGGGCAATATTGTCTTGCACCTGTCATGATTTCCTCAGCTCTAGGCAGCTTCCTGTGCCCGCGAGGGCACGAGGGCCCCAGTTAACTTGTTTTTCCCTACTCCATTCTTAGAATGCAGGGCCCTAGACCGTCCTGTAAATTAGAACCTGTTGTGTCAAAGAAGGCTCTTCAGGTCCTATCTTACAAAGATCTCAGAAACACCGAGTGGCAAAAAATAATTGGATTAGTCGGAAATTTTTCCACCTTGAGATTGGATTCAGCTTTGTCAAGGCCAGTGTGGCATACTTGTCTCCAGAGGCTTGAATGCTAGGTGGGAGGGTGTAGTGCGAAAATCTCCTGCTGCCCCCTAGGAGCCGGGTGCCCAAGAGCAAAGGAAGAGGTGGCAACACTTGCTTTTAAAGTTTGCTCTTCTTTTGAGGGGCCACACTCCTGCCCTCCAGCTGGGTGATAATAAAGTTAATGTGGTGGCTTGTTTTGGGGGGATTATTTTTTTCTGGTAGCTTCTGTTACTCACCCATGAAAATTTAATGATGCATTTAGGGTTATTACCTCTAGAGTCAATGGGCTAAAAATATTTAGCCTAATGCACTGCTTGTGGAGTCAATAGGTCCGTGGCTGGTTCGTAAAAAGTCATCTGGAGACCCTCCCTTCCTCCACAAAATTCACGAGCCATTACACTTATCCCATAATAACAGCTTCGGTACAAATGGAGGCCCTGCAAGCTTGGCTGTCAGGCACCTCTGAAAAGATAGCAATTTACATAGAGACAAGAAAAAATTCCTGACGTCATTGGCAGGATACACTCTACGGAGAAGAGCTGATCGGAGGAAACGCCCCACAGTTTGGCAGAGAGGTTCCATTCTTGATGGTTCCATCTAACTCTGGGGTGGCTGTCAATCTTATGGGGTGACCACGGAGTCCCACCAGATTCTCTCCAACTTTTACAAAAGTTCCAGAAAGTGGGAGGAGCTGGATGCCAGGTGCTGTTCTACACCCTGAGCGGAGTGGAAACTGGCTAGGGAACACCTCTGCTGCCATCAAGAAAGCATTTCACTTTCGCTGTCCGTGAAGACAAGTCCCTGGACTGTGAACACCACACCACGAAAAGAAAGAGAAATGTGAGAAGTCGTGGGAAAATAGGGAAGAGTGTACTTGAGTGTTGGTGATTTCTAAGGGCTAGAGAAGGCCAAACCTTGGATGATGCAGCATAAGTTCGACTTTTTACAGACTGCAAAACAAAACAATAAGACCAATACAAAAGTCTAAAATCCTGTGGGTTTTAAGGACAGCTTTGAAATTTCCATTCCATTGGTATGCATTTTAAGAGCCCATATCTAAGGTCCGACTGTACCTGCCCGCGGCCTCCTGTTTTTACCTGGCATGGTGGCTACAGACATCAGAAGGAATTGGGAAAGTGAGTTGGCCAAGCCATACAATGTAATAGAATGTAAAACTCTATCTCTCTTCAGTGTTGGACAAAGTCCACCATGGAAACTGGGCAGATTCCCATGAAATCCAGTGGGGGCAACAAGCCGCAGCTGTTCCTATCTCAAGCCTGGAAGAAAATGTGATGTATAGGCACAAGCTGCCCACTATAGTCCTCAGGGCCTTCCTGGTTAAACTGAACGAAATCTTAAAGAACATTTTGTCACTTCACTAAATGTCAAGAAATAGCTCATCTGAAAGATCAGGTGTGGGGCTTTACGGCTGTTCTTTTGAAAATACCAGTGTAATTTGTATTAAGTATGGCATAAAGAAAAAAAATCAATAAATGTGCTTTCATCATCTACTCTGAGATACAGCAAAGTAATAACAATAGTGAAGCTGTATATATTACTTATTCCACTACAGGCAGTATGAGATAGTTCTCATATAACCTTCACAACATGGACTTTGAAATCTGATGGGACTTCTTCACCTCTGGCAGGCCACCTCTCTGTGTGTCTATATTTTCAGCTTTCCAGTGGTAGCGAACACTTCACTCAATGAGCCTTCAATGAGATATAGGCAGAAGGACAACTGCCCTGGAGACATCGGTTCTCTTCCCAGAATACATCCCAAATAGTTCATTTTGATCCATCGAACAGTGGCAGGGCCCATTCTGCACATCAAGGTCTGTGTAAAAGGCTCAGTCCACTGGACAGAGATGTGAAATGAGTTGCACAAAGAAGGGCAAAAAGGTGAGCTACTGAGCTTCATACGTCATCCCTGCTCATGTGATTGACAAGCCCTCATAGAGTCAGCTAAGACAACTGACCCATGATTGGGAACAAGACCTGTGGTCACAAGTCATAAATCCTGTGGGTGATAACCACTGCCCTAAAGAAAATAATGCAGAGCCTTTATGATGCCCTTGTAAATTGTGTACTTTTAAAACCCTGTTTATTCCTACAATTTTCCAAGTATATGTCTTGTTGGATGGTATGCAACGGGCTCTAATTTTGGAGGTCTTTTCTTACATCTTTATTGTTGGATGGTTGGCAAGTCAGTAGTGTATATATTTAAGGTGCACAATACGATGTTTTGACATATGTTCACATTGTGAAATGATTAGCACTATTGAGATAATTAACATATTCATTACCTCACATAGTTACTTTTTTTTGCATTTGTGATAAGCTCACTGAAGATCTAGTCCCTAAAAAAATGTCAAGTGCATAGTAGATTATTATTAAATGTACTTACCTCACCCTGTGGTACTCAAGACCTCCAGAACTTATAACAAAGGTTAATACCCTTGACAGCAATCTCCATATTTTCTTACCCTGCAACTCCTGAACACCACCATGCTACTCTGATTTTATGGTTTTGTCTTGTTTATATTCCATGTATATGAAATCATGCTGTATATCTTTCTGTGCCTGGCTTATTTCATGTAGAATAGTGCAATTGAGCATTGTCCATGTTGTCACAAATGCCAGGCTTTACTTCTTTTTAAGGCTTAATAATATTCCATTGTGGAAGCCACACACACCATTTTTTCTTAAACCATAACTCTGTCAACACAAGCATTACATTGATTTTATTATGAATATGCTATAACGAACAAAGAAGTTCAGATTATCTCCCTGAGATATTCAGTCCTTTTCCTGGAGATACATACCTAGAAAGGCGCTCCACTTTCGATTTTTGAAGACCCTCTTTACTGTTTTCCAAAACAGGTGTAACACCTCCCAATCCCACCAGCAGTGCACAGGGAGGGGTTCTTTCTTATCCACATCTTTACTAATAATTGTTCCATTCTGCCTTTTTTATGCCAATCATTGCAGGAGGAACGCAGTTCTACATCTTTGTGTGTTTGATTCAGATCTGGAAACTTTTCATACACCTGTTGTCATCCATGTCTTCTTGTGGAGGAAAACATCTGTTTGGGTCCTTTGCCATCTTGTAACCAACCTGATTATGCTTAGCAAGCAAGTTCTCTGAGTTCTTATGTCTTGGGTACTAACCACTAATCAAACACAACATCTGAAAAGGTTCCTCCCACTCTCAAAGCTGCCTTTCCCTACCTTTCTAAGCCACTGATGGTTTCTGTGGCTTTGGAAAAGCTTTCAAATTGGATACAGCCCACTTCGTTTATGTCTTTTGTTGCCTATGCCTTTGGTATCAGATTCTTTTTGTTTTTTTGTTTGGTTGGCTTTGTTTGTTTGTTTGTTTGTTTGTTTTTATCATTGTCAAGACCAAATGTCAAAAAGACTTAGCCAGATGTTTTGGTCTAGAATTCTTGTGGTGCAGATCTTATATGTAAGTTTTTAATCCAATTTGAATTGGTTTTGTATAAAGTATAAGAGAAGGTTGATTTCCCCTTCCTTGTAAGGGGATAGTTTTCCCAGTACCATTTACTGCACATCCTTTTTCCTGTGTAGCCTTGGTATGTGGTCATTTGTCTCTAGGCTAGCTCTATTTTGTTCTGCTGGCCTAATTTATCAGTTCTGATGACAGTATCATATTATTTTGATTACCATATTTCTGTAATATGCTTTGAAAACAGGTATGGTTGGCTTAGGTTTCAGTTTATCAGGGTCTTTTGTGGTTCCATAGAATTTTAGGATTTTTGATAATTTTTTTTTTTTTTTGCAAAAATGTCACTAGAACTTTGGTAGTAATGCACTGGATCCAAAGGCCACTTTGGGTAGGTAGGAACAATAATATTAATTCTCCGACTTGGGCTGTGCTTCCTTTTGTTTGTGCTCTTTAATTGTTTTACTTGCTGTCTTATGAATTCAGAGTAAAAATTATTCATCTCCTTGGTTAAAATTACTCCTCTTAAACATTCTCCTCTTTTTTATGCTATTGTAAATGGAATCATTTGCTTAGCTTTGGAATACTTACTATTTATTAAGTGGTCAGTAACACTTACATATGCCAAGATTATACAAATGTTAATATACATATAAAGTTTCCAAATTCATATAATTTTAAAAAATGATTAGTAGAAAAACCTGCCCTGCATGTCAGAGGCATCATGTACTTGAAAGATACTACTATAGAATGAATAAAATCTCAAAGGTTAATACAGAAGGTACATTAAGTCTCCATATTAACCCTTTTAGAGAAGTTCTTGTCATGCTCAAAATCTGTATTTGAGAAGAAAAAGTTTCATTCCTTTGTTTAAAATAAAATAAAATAAAATAAAATCAATAAAACAATGCTTACTCTACAAGGTACAATGTAAGATTTCAGCAGAGAGCAGAGAAAATTGCCCACAAAACACACCATCAAATGGCACTGGGGTTAAAACTATGATGGGCCTGATGCTAGAAGAGCATCAACATTTGTATTGAATCCAGGTTGGGAAAGGAGTGGGGGTGGGTGATATGGACCTCATTTGAAAAAAAAAAAAGGACCATTTTGAAACACAATTAGGTGCTAGATGAATGACCTGGAGAGGCATTTTGGACCAGAATTTCAAGTCAGAGAAAGAAGGGTTATGTGAAAGAAAGCAGAGTCCTCTTTTGAGGGTAGCTACAATTGACCCTTGAGAGGCAAGCATAAACCATTTGTACAGCTCTGCTTGCTGTATTTAATTTAGGGTGGAAATGCAGGGATGCACTTTTTTAAAAAGGTAAATATTTTGAAAAACGTCTTAACCCTCTTACCAAGATGTTGTTTTCCATATGAGACACAAGTAAAGCATCCAATTGCTACTTCTCTTCTGTGGTCAAAAAGACAATAAAAAAATATTTCTATGGTGCTTCATGAAACAGAGAATGCCCTCTTCATCCGACCCCAGCCAGTCTGACTCCAGGGAAAGATGGCATGGTGGAGTTGCTAAGCTTGACTCTGCTCTCCAGCAGCTATAAATAGCAGCACCCCTTCCATTCTCCAGGAGAAAGTAGGGAACAGCAATGTGGGGATAGCAGTTCTCCCACCAATCTGCTCTTTATAGCTAAATGCACGGTAGAAACAAAGTAGAGAGCCTAAGTGGCTATCAGAGGGCTCTTAGGCTCCAATACAAACTCCCAATTTTTTTTCACTCGTAAAGTGAAGTATAAGTGATGCTAGTATTGGGGGGGGCAGATGAAAAGAGTGGGAAATGACTGAGAGTCTGGCACCTATGGCATGTCATAGAAACAGCAGAATCGTCAGCACAGCATACAACCCAGCAAGCATACATCATTGCTTCTGTACTTAAGGGGCTGCATGTTTGTGCTGTTTGCTGCTGGGGGTGGGATTCTCCCCTCTTGTAAAACAATACCTCGATTCTGTTTCATTGGTATACTATTTCTCTACCTGATCTTTTTTTTTTTCTTTCTGATAAAGAAGACTATAACCTCCAGCCCAGGGACAGACAGGTGACAAAGAGAAATGTATCTCTTGGCCACACCAAATTGGAGATGTACCGTGTACCTAGGGTAGTGTGGCTGCAGAAGATACTTTCTTCTTAGTGCTGGACTCAATACTGGGAAGAAATTAGACCCATATATAACAGTGGAGAAAAGATGTTAAAGTATGAAGCAAAAAGAGAATTAGAGTGGTAAGAAGTTGAGAAACAGAGATTTAAGAAGACTCTTAGAGTAAGTATTTGGGTTAGCCTTACCTAAAAACAGCTACCAGCTCTTCCATAGACTTTTCTGTCCTCTAAGTATATTTCCTCTTTTACTTTAGACAGTTTGGCTTGTAGGAGTTTTTTCACTTTAATAAAAATAATTCTTTGTACTAAATATTATGCTATGTAGTTTCTAGACAGCATTCAGCTTAATACTAACTACACCACAGATAAAATGCAACTTACTGTAATCCAGCATACAATACTTCATAGTAGATGAACATAAGCTGTATAAGACTTGTTCACCAAAACTTACACATCCCAGATTAAAAAAAAAAAAAAGCCAAGGCAGACCCAAGAATGTAGAGATGTATACCATGTTCATGGTTTAGAATAATTGTCATTATTAACATATCAATGATCTTCGAATTGAAACGTGCATTTAATGAAGTTACAGTAAGAATTCCAATACATTTTTTCAAGGAATTAACAATATTGAAATGTATATAAGAATGCAGAGGAAATTAGAAAAGCCAGAATATTTTCAAGAAAGAAGAACAGCTCTAGAGGGTTTGTCCTACACTGATTTTATGACATGTCCTAAGTGGTAGTAATCAAAACAGGATGATTAAGACAATGGAATAAATAATCATTAGAACAGAATAGAGAATCCAGAAATGGACAAACATAATTCAGTTGCTGATTTGTTTTCCTCCCAAAGACACTGTAATTTAAAGAGGTGACAACAGCCTCTAAGGCATCTGGCAGGAACAGCTGGGGAAACAGGAAAGAGCTGTACCCCACTTTGCAGCATATGTGAGAACAAAAGGTATAGCTGAAATGGTAAAGGTTCTGGATGATTTCAGACAGAGAGGCACATGTCTGGTTCCACCATGTGAGATGTTGCAGCAGGAGGAGGATGAGTTTGAGGCCAGCCTGGGCTACATAGAAACACTTAAAAACAAAACACTGTACTAGCGAGCCCTATTGTCTTCATTATTTGGAAGTATGTTCAGTTTCCATGGAGAGGATGCAAAAATCACTGAGTATAACATAATAAATTTGGCTTAATCAAAATTTAAAGCTGCTGATTAATAGACAACATTAAGAAAATTAAATGGTAAGCCACAAGCCTGAAAAGAAACATTCACAATATGCATATCTGACAAAGGACTTGAAAAACATAGAATCTTAGTAATTAATAATAAAAAAGACAACCTAATTAAAATGGACAGAAGATCTAAATAGATACTTTACAAAAGAAAACGCACCAATAAACACAGTAGTGGAAAGGCACATTAGTAATGGGAGAAACATATGCATATACATAGTGAGACATTATTTCACACTCACTAAAATGGCTACAGGCTAAAAGTTGGATGATGATGGGGCTGGAGAGATGGCTCAGCAGAGGACCAGAATTAGGTAGCTCACAACTGCCTATAACTCCAGCTCCAGAGGACCTGACACCCTCTTCTGGACCCTATGGGCACCTGCACTCAGGCGCACATATCTATAGACAAACACACACATATGTGCGCACGCACGCACGCACGCACGTGCGTATACACGCACGCACACACACACACACTCACTCACACTAAAAAATTAGTAAAAGTGACTCTTCAAAAAGTCAGATGACATTAAATAATGGTGGTGAAGTTGTAGAACTCTTGTACATTACGGACAAAAGTATAAAATGATTTTACATTTTGGAAAATTACCTGGTCCAATCTTGTCAAGTTACACACATACATACTTTATGAGCTCTTTTAATATTTACATATTTATTTCTCCTAGCTGTTTACTCAAGAAAACTAAAGCACGCATTGCAGCTCTGTTCACAACAGGTAAAACTGGAAACAATCCATAGGATCCTGTATAGAACGGCCAAACAAATCATAAAATCTTCACACGCTGGCATGCGACTGTGCGAGAAATCAAGTACTTTACAGACATGTGTGGCAACATGGATGAATCTTAAAAACATATTGAGGGAAAGAGAAAGACCAAGTGTAAGAGAAGACTATTATGTTTCCATCTTTGTGAAAACTAAGAGCAGACAAAATAAATCTACAATGAGAAAAAATTAGGATTCCAGTTGGCTCCTTGGAGAGGGATTGGCTTGAAAGGAGTACAGTGAAGTTTCAATGGTATTTTAAACAAAGTGTTTACATAAGCAAACATCTTTATGAAAACAGAACTGCACATTTCAATGTATGTCACTTTTACTTTAAACATAATTAAGAAGAACAGGTACAAGAAAAAAAATGGAGCAGCCAATAAGCCCTTACAACTGTTGTGTGTACTTCTTTATCATGGCCCAACCTAGACATTTATGCTAATAATACAAGTACCAGAGGGAAAAAAATACTCTGCTCTCAATGTAAAAAGAATTCTCTGTCATCCATGGCACTTGGAGAGCAAGGGATATGTAAAATGTGTCCTTTAAATTACATTAATACCCCAATGATCAGATCAAAATGGAACCACCCTCCAGAAAACGAACGCATTGCCTGGTGATGAAGTAGATGTCATCAGAAGGCAAAGAATATCCTGGCACAGGACTTAATCAAATAGAGATTAGATAATGGCTTGGCAGGAATTCTATAGAGAAATTCAAATTCAAGATGGTAAAAGAGAATGGAGAAGGGGTCTCCAGCAATAAGATCTGAGGTTTTCCTTCCAAAACCTGATAGCTATTATTCTTTGGAGAATCCATAAGCTCTGAAGACATAATCATACTTCAGATGGCTGTCTGCTCCTCTGCCCCACATCCACCCACAAGCAGCCCCAGTTTTATACCGGAATACATCAGTTGCATTCAATTTGCATGAAAACCTCACAAGGAAAAAAGTCACCACTCTTCCTAGAAACATACTGATGCAAATCACATTTTATAAAATATTTTTTTAAATAAAAAGAATGTAATTGCTCATTGAATTGTAATATGAATGCAAATTAACTTACTGTAATTATACTGTGCAATTTTCTACTTTAAAAACTTAGAAAATGGAAGAGACCTGATAAGTAATTTGAACTGTAATTCTTCATTGTGTTCCTTCATTATGCAATGGTTACCATAAGCAATTTGCTGTTTTAATATAGAAGGTTTTTAGTTCGTACCTTTACATTGGCAAGACTCAAATGAGACCGTTCAGTATAGACAGATAGCTATCCCCCTTCTCCACAAGCGCATTGCAGAAATTATCAAGATAAAATTAATACAGCACAAGGGAATTTGTGAAGGATGCTTAATACACTTTCACTGTGGAACCTTCATCCCATCAAGCATCTTTCTGTCCTTATACCTTGAATATATGTTAAACTTTCAGGGAGTCCTAAGCAAATGGGAGTCAAGGTATCAGCATTCGTGGCTTAACGACAAGACTTGGGCAGAGAAGTGAAGAGAAGGGGTTCTAGTTCCAGCTCTGCCACTAATTAACCCTGTGACCTTCTCCATTCTAGTTTTCTTTTCCCACATCTGTGAACTGAAAGGTTGGGCTAGGTATTTTCCAGATTCCATTATATCCCTTACTTATGACTCTGTTGTTGCCCTCCTCTTTGCAACATGAGTGACAGGAAATTAATTTCTTACTTAGAATTAATGACTGTCTGAATGAACAGAAATCCCTATAGTTCAGTCATTCATTGCTAAAGAATGCCTAATATAAAGATCATCTGTGATGATGCAATGTGAAAAAATAATAATTACCTATTTTTATGCTAATAATAATTTGCATGTGTAGTTCCTTCTGTGTAAAGCCTGTTAACTGGAAGGCATTGATACAGAGAGCTGGGGATCTCATTAAGCACATAGTGCCCTGGAAAAAGAATGGGTCAGACTTGGAATCACAAGACTTACCTTTGTTTTCTAAGTAATAACTAAGCCTTGGCAATTCCATCTTTTAGATAGAATGTCTTTGCTACCTTCCTGGATACTGTGTGAATTTGGACACACAATGAGTAGAAAGGCATTGGGTCACCTGTATGCATAAACGTTTCATCTCATCCTCTCAACAACCCCATGAAGTAACTTTTATTATTTCTATTTTCCCATGGGAGAAAATAGAACTTGAATAACGCATGCAGGGTCACAGCCTATGACACAGTACATACTGTCTGTCCAGGGGTCACATAGCATCCTTCCATCTTGTGGACTTCATAACAATGTGTGTAGTTAATGTTTTTTCTCGTGACATCTGACATATTCTTAGAGAAAGAGAACTATTTCATCTGTGTGCAGCTAACAGTACTATGAGCCCCCCCCCCATTTCCTCAGCTGTGAAATAAAGGAATCATTTCTACAAGGGTCACTTGTTTGCCTTCTCCTCACCTGGCCTTACCCTGCTCTTGCCCTCTCCATTTCATCCTGCCTAAAAATCTCAGTCCCCAGGTGAGGAAGTATTCAATATCTGAGGCTGACGTCCCCTGACCCCCTTGGCTCTGGATTGGAGCACAAGGCTTTCAGGTTGTGTCAGTTGATATTTTCCATCTTCATGGCCACAGTGGCTGATCCAGGATCAGCAGAGAGGATAACTTTATCCAGCCAAAATAAGTCTCAGGAAAGATGATAAAATGCCTACATTGTTTTCTTTTTCTTAAAAAAAAATTTTTTCATGCCAAGGATCAAATCTAGCATCTTGAACATGCTGATCAAGTGTTCTACCACTGAGCTACATCCCTAACCCACTTTCCAAATTTTAACAAGGAGGAATATAGCCCAAAGAACAACATCTTAGGCTCTGAAGGGAGGAGATCAAATCAAAGAGGTGGGAAGAGATTTTATTCCTTTTGTATTACTGAGTCACGGCCTAGAGGCAACATCTCCTCGACAATAATTTGGGACAACATAGTCCTTTCAACACTTAAGCCTTGTTAGATGCAGTTTCTCTTACTTTCTACCAAAACTTGGTAAAAAGCACTTTGAAGGACCTAATGAAGTTATGAGTCAAATTGAATCAGGTTCAATCATGGTGATTGTGTTAATAATGCCATTGACCATAGAAGTGAAAGGGGGAGTGATCACCTTGCACAAGCCTGATGCCCTAATCTGGTGGACATAAGATGACTACAATGAATGAGTTTTCTTCTGCTGCTCTGCTACTTCGTCTTCTAGAAGGTTCACTCATACAGAATAGCACCAAGTCACGGCCCTTTTGTGACTGCCTTCACTAGCTTGCCTTTGCACTATGTTCCCACTATGTCCTCCAGGATTCCCCTTCCTGGATCTCATTTACTGTAGTCCTTTCCAACCAGAAGTCCAGTTTAAATGAAACCTCTCTGATCTTTTTCTTTGTTTCCCTTCTTGTCTATATTGTGGCTGCTTGCTTACAGTCTTGATTCTTGCTGTGTTTTGGAGCAATTTTCTACATGGCTGGCTCCCCTCTGCAACTATAATCTCCCAGAGTAGATGTTAAGCTCCTTATAAATGGAGATAGAGCTGGAAGTAACATCTGCCACAGCACTAGTATCCAAGTCCATTTGGTCAATGTGACCATAAGTCTTCCTTGGCAAACATCAATCAAAAGTATGTGAGGACATGGAAAGGCCTAACCATCAGGATGCCTTGACCGTAGTCCAACTGGAGCTTATGAAGAAACATAGGGAATGCATGGCAGAGCCAAGGAGAGAAGCTGAGGTGCAAGGAGGAACCAGGGGTGATAGACAGGAGTATACCATTTGAAACTGTAGCCTCATTTCTAATCTTAGTTCTGAGCTGTGAGCTATGGATTTGGGAGTTCTCTTGTACTTGTTGGACATAATAAAGATAATGACACCTGTAGAGCAAGGATTACAAAAGCTAACTCCAGTGTCTATCATAACTGATAAATGAAATAACATTTCAAGAAGTTTGTTGTATTCCTTAGCATGCATGAACTTAATAAGTCTGTGACATTCAATACAAAAATCCTACACTTGTTGTTCATTTAGACATGGATTTCTTTCTTTGATTCTCATGACTTTCTCTAGAAAAATACCTGTGGGATAATAGGCCCTCACCTTCCTGCATAAAACCACAAAGACTTTGACAGTGCTGATGACAATCCTGGTACCCACAGTTCCTGAATGAATGCCCTAGCCATGCTACATAAACATTAAGACATCTGTATCTACTTAATTATTTGAGTGAGCTTCTTGTCCCTGCACCAAGTAGCCTTTTACTAATCATAAAATTGCCAGTGTCCACACACAATGACTTGGGTGGTGTATCACAGCAGAGCAGTTCCAGCCTATACTTACAACCATGCCACTCTCATACTATTATGCTCCTTTGTCTTCCAGAGTAGGAGAGAAAAGACAGATGCATCTAACATGACCAGAAATGCTAATGACTCTAGGCATTACCCTTGGAGGAGAGCTCCCCATGTGAGTGACAATTACCATGTGAGTATCTCTGGGAATTATTTTGGAAAATGCTATTCTAGGTGAATGGCCAATATCAAGGTGCTTTGACTATTTGAAGAAATGGGCCAAATATTTGTAGTAGATGCACCATTGTGAGACCTAAGAGTGATTAATATGTCCAACTCACTTTGGATTCATGTGTTCCTTCTGTCTTCCCCCCACTGCTTGCTGCAACATACTCAGACAGAACACCAGGACCCATGAACCTCAAGAAAATAAACACAAGACATCTTGGACATTCATTTAAAAATATAATCAAGCAAGGATCGTGGACATGTAATATTGGTTTCAATATAAAGTTAGCATATACTGCAAAATACTAAAAGAGGATAGCTGGTCATTGGAGACTTCCCAGGTCTGAATTTAGTGAACCATAGTGTTTGCACAGTTTAAAGACAAATTAGTCTGTGCCTCCTGATTGTGTGCACTAATCTGGGATGGTCCTATCCTATGCAAATGGATTTGTAGTAGAAACGCCCAGGTCAGGGGAATGAAATGAGATACTACTCTAAGCAAAGACGAGGAGAAACAAGGCCCTTAAAGGAGATGCTGCTGGGAGCCTAAGCATTCACACTTCTCTTCATTGACCCCTTCTGCTGCCCAGAACACCCTGAGCACTTTCATACACCTCAATGTTATTTCCAGGCTTCTCCTTCTGCATGAAATGGCCTTTCTAACCATTTTACCTACTATGATGGTTACCCTTGTCAACTAGAGAGGATTTAGAGTCACCAAAGAGACACAATTTGTGAGGATATTTCTAGAGAAATGTATCCAAGAAGGGAAGACCTGCCCTGAATGTGGGCAGCAACTTTCCAAGGATTGGGGTCCAGGACCAAATAAGAAGGAGGAAGTGAGCTGAACACCAGCATTCATTTCTCACTGCTTCTTGGTTGAGGACACAATGTGAGCAGGTATGCCACATCACACTGTGATGAAACATACTCTCAAACTATGAGCCTAAATAGGCTCTTTCTGCCTTGAGTGACTTTTGTACATTATTTTGCCATGTCAGTGAGAAAGGTAACTAACACATCCACCTGACTTTCTTGAAGTCCAACCCAGATGTGGCTTCTTTGACAGTCTGCTTACCATACTCTCTAGTGTTTCTCTCATAAGTATTACTTAAATACATTATGAATCCCCCTGTTGTAGTCATTGGTTTAATAATTGCCATCCCAACTAAAAGAAAGTCATCGTTGAAGGTTCCCTGTGCCTCACTTCTCTAAAAGCAGCTTCCTATCAAGCCAGGCCATTCCTTTCTCGAACTTATCACTCAAGTCCATAACCTTTTTTCATGTACCTTCTTTCACCCTCGACAACCCATGGCCATCTGCTACATAGTGCTTTGTGGTTTCCTATTTCTCTCCTGCTTTTCTGCAACATACCTTCTAAATACAGGTCACAGTAAGATTTAAAAGACATAACCTATCTCCTGACACACTGTGTTCAAAACACACCCAAGGTACCCCTTTGCACTTAGGTTTGCATCACTTAGAAAAAGGCTCCCAAGTCCTCCATGATCTGACTTGGAGTCAACATTCCCTCTTGTTCTGTGCGCTCCAGAGGCAGTGGCCTGTAGGCACTTCTAAAAGCCACCCCGACTCACAGGCCTTGGTGAGGGATGTTCTGCTGCTTGAGATGGCTTCACTCACCTGTCCAACAGCTTCTCTGAGAATCCCAACTCACACGCCTGCATTGACAATTGGTTTAAATATCACTTGTTCAGAGAGTTCTGACCAACTCCTTTCTTTAATGAAGTCCCCTGGTTGTAATTTTTCAAAGAACCTTGTAATGTCCTTTTATAGACCTGACCATAATTCATAACTATGTATTTATAATTATACATAAAATGTAACTGAATTTTGTAATCACTTAAGTATCTATCCCCCCTCCCAAAGATTCTGGGCACCATAAAGTCAAAGGAATGTTTTTGGTTAGTTGTTATTTTTGTTTGTTTGGTCACTATGTGGGTTGAATGATGGTGACTCAGAATGTATGTCCATATCCTAACTCCTGGAATGTGTAAATGCTCCTTTGTTAGTAAGTGTCTGCCACTAATTGAGTCTGCCTATGGAAATGAAAATATAATCTTGGATTTTTGTAGGTAGGCCCTTAATTCAATCACACAATCACAGTTGTCCTTAAAACATACCACACAGAGATTCCAGAAAGAGGAGGGGAAAGGTCACTGAACTGGCAGAGACTGGAGTGATGTGGCCACAAGGTGAGGAAAAGCAGAGACTATCAAAAGCCAGAAGAAGCAAGGCCTGGGCAAAGGAACACAGCTGTGCAGACACGTGCAGAAGTCCAAGAGAATATATAGTTACTATTTTGGGTGGAAAAAACACGGTGGTTTGTTATAGTGCGTCTGTCACCTGTATATTCTGAATGCTGGCTAGTAATTATATCTCTAAATTGTTTTGAAATTTATTATATACATGTAAGCATCTTGCTCATGTGTATGTATGTGTACTATGTCAGAAGAGAGCATCAGATTCCCTGGAACTGGAGTTCATTATGGTTATGAATCACCAGGTGGGTGCTGGGAACTTAAATCATGTCCTCTGTAAGAGCAACACATGCTCTTAACCACTGAGCCATCTCTCCAGCCCCCAACAACTGTATCATAAGTGAATGAAGAAGTGATCATTCAAGGAAGAGGAGTCACAGTTCAGTATTCATACCAGAAACTACTACCAAAGGGAAATCAGATGCACTCAAATTAATCATCAACTTGTAGTAAATTAGAACTCTTTTTTACAAAACTCTAGGTACTAAACATTTTAGAGGTTATATATGCAGAGAAAGAGCACAGAGTAAGTTAGGCAACTCCCTTCTTTTATAAATGAAGATTACAGAATTGAGAAAGGTTATCTGACTAACCCCAAAGTCACCCAGGCATCTCAGGCTGAGAGAAGTGGCATTTGTTTATACAATTCCCACATCAGCCAGCTACTACCATATCTTCCCTAAATACAACTGCATCATTCTAATTAAAGCCATTGGGTAGGTTGCTGCTATCTCCAGCCAAAGACATCAGCATCCATTGTGATTAAACTAGTTAGTATGTGTAGGTCCTCACTGATAATGAAATAAATATTAAAGCCAATCTCAAGAAATGGAAGATAAAAACAAAAATGTTCCATTCACATCCCAAGGAATCCAAGAGGGAATATCCACATTAGACAGGCATTTACTATTCTATTACTTGATTTAATTATGATTTCACTTCTAGTATTCAAATATTTAAGAAGTTTATCAGGTATTATCTCTTCATTTAAGAATTTGCCAAAATATATTAAAATGCATAGAATAAGCCAACTTCCTTCAGAAGTGAGATCCTTCACACTTCATTTGTGACTTAGATAGCTCCACCTGAAGAATCTCTAACAATTATGGTTTTAGTTTAATGCATAGTACGTAGATCATGGGGGAAAGAAATCCACAAAAACAAAAATGAGCAGCTGAAACATCTATTTCTATCAACACAATGGAGTATCTTGAGTCGATATTTTCCTCTTCTCTCTGTATGAGAAAGAACAGCCTTCTGGAAATCAGAATATGGCATGGTGTCACCATCCCGGTGAGCCATTCAGTGTCCATTTAAACAATGTGAATGCCAGTGTACATCATTGTTTTGTCCTCATATTCCCAATAGTCCATCTTCAGTCCACACGCACCACTACACAGTACATCTATAAAATACTTGTCAAAGAAATCAACTGTGGCTGTGGAGGTGGCTCAGTGGATAGGTCACTTGCCATGCAAACATGAAAACCTTAGGTAAAATCCTCAGGACACACATAAAGCCAGGGACTGTAGGACACACAGAATCCAGTACTCTTACAGTGAGATGAGAGACAAGGACAGGAGAATCCCAGGAAGCTCACTCACAGGCCAGCTAGCATGGTGTACACAGCAGGGAACAACGAAAAGTCTCAAACAAGGTGGAAAAAAAGGACCAATGCCCAAGTGCACTCACACAAATGCACTCACATATACACACATACAGACACATAACACACACACACACACACACACACACACACACACACACAAATGAACTACATAGTGATTGCTAGAGTGTGACATGTTATTTCCTGTGGTGACTGCATCTCAAGAATCTAGTTATTCTTAGAGAAATCCAGAAGGTCATTTAGTCAGTTCCCCTACTGCAGACCCAGCCTTACATACCCATATATAGCTCTGAATTTATCCACTCTTCCCTTAAGGACACTCAGGACTGAAGCTTTTAAAATCAGCACTATAATCCATTGCTCTGAACAACAATGGCTCATTCCAGTTTAAAAAAAAATCTGCATTTTTGTTATTCATGTGTCCATGCATTCAAAGGATTTCCTGCATGCCCTTTGTAGGAAGAAAACACTTCTCTAGGCACTGGTAACAGATGCATAGAGGGCTGTTTCTGTTTTAAAAAATTACTAAGAATAATGGCAAAGAAAGGTAAACAAGTAGTTTTGCAAAAGCAGTGCCTTGCGTGTTATAGCAGAACTAGCTGCTAAGTGCTTCAAACCCCCTTCCTAGAGGCGTCTAGGGAAAGACACCATCCTGCACGGTTTCAAGAGAAGGAGCCTAGGGTCCACTGGGACAAAGGTCATCCTGGAGCCACTGACCCACTGGACTGCTTTGCTACTGATAGGGCCTCTCCAACTTAATCCTTTCTAGTGGCACTGGTCACTGTGTTAAAATCCTCAAAGGACTGTCAATGCGAGAAATCCTTGTGAAGATTTATCACTCGCCAGGCAGCTGTCTGGCTACTGCCCCTTACAGATGGAGCCACTTGCTTTTATTTGGGCCCACATTCTCACTATAACTAGCCCAATCCATCCCTTGGTTTTTCGAAGAGGAAGATTTGCTCCTTCAGTGGGCTTTATTTTCAGATCAATAAGAGGCCGGGTTCTCAGAATAAAATATAAGATGATTTTTGTAACATGGAACTTAAATCTGATTAGACCAGGCCTATATTCAAACTCATTTCCCTGCTCCCCAGGGCCTGTGGGTAAAACCAAGAATTTTAATCCATGGTATGGCCCTCCTGGGTTAGCCTTTGCCTACCTGCCACAGCATCTTTTATCAAGATCTCCAGATGTTAGCAGCCTGCCAGGCAAACCTCCTATACATTGTGGCCTGAGGAGTCACTGATGGTCTCTTAGTGGAGGAGTGATCAGAATTGATTTACATTTCCAGAAACTTCCTCCACAGTCCCTGCATGAAGCAGCAATGGTAGAAAGCCTCACAGACAATTTAACTTGTTTCCTCAAAACTCTCCTTAATTAAGCAGGCCATCAATTCTCAATGAAATTAAAAAATAAATAAATAAAAGAGCAAGACAACAACAAAACCCCACCTTAATGTCGATAAAATGTTTGTAATGTTTCTTAACAAATATAACTGCAAAGAATTTCTACTATATTGACTATTACTTCATTAAAAAGTCAAACTGAAGATTTTCAGCCAGACTCCATGTGTCCTCTCATTAACACATCCACTAAGTATTCTCCATTAACTGGGGAGCTCTCCGCTAGTCCTGAATTTCCCAGTAATTTAGTAGTTAGTGTAGGTGGCATACTATGTGTACTAGCCATTGGGGATAGGTGTATATTGTTGTACACATTAATCATTGCGTTTTAGTATTGCTTGACTGTGAAATGCTCCCCACAGGCCTGTGGGTTGAAGGCTTGCTTCCGATCCGGTGGCCCTGTTGGGAGATGGTGGGAATTTCAGAGGATGGGTCTTAGTTAGAGGAAATAGGTCATGGAGGCTGTGCCTTGAAGGGTCTCTTGTCCCTCCTCTGTCTCTCCCTGCTTCCTGGCTACCATCTATGCCGCACTGATCTGCTATACACGCCCATTGCCACCTTGCTCTGCCTTAGCATGCCCCAAAACAACAGAGCCAGTTGGCCATGGACCAAAATCTTTTTTTTTTTTTTTTTTGGTTTTTCGAAACAGGGGTTCTCTGTGTAGCTTTGCACCTTTCCTGGAACTCGCTTGGTAGACCAGGCTGGCCTCAAACTCACAGAGATCCGCCTGGCTCTGCCTCCCGAGTGCTGGGATTAAAGGCGTGCGCCACCACCACCCGGTGGACCAAAATCTCTTAAACTGAGACAAAACGATGTCTCTTCCCTTATGTTTATGTGGGGCTTCTAGTCACAGTGATAAGAACTAACATGTGCTTGGTCCTCATACTTTCTGAACTCATTACAAGGTGTGCCCTGATTCAGGTATGAATTTGGTTAAGCAGGGACACAAACGCTATAGGCAATAAACTAGTTTACAAGAAAAAAGTCCTTCCAGCAACTTGCAGAGTTAGAGTCCAGACAATCTAATCTATAATTAATAACACTTGAGTACTGAATTATTATGTTGAACATATAACTGCTAGACCTGTCTCTTCTGATAGATCTATTAATCAATAAATATTTATTGACTGTCTGTCCTGTTAGGCAGCAAAGAACAAATGGTTGAGTGAGATGTTGTTCTTACCTGCAAGCAGTAGCATGTGCCCATTTGTTTTAAGTCTCTGATGCATGAAATAAAAAACAAAAGGGCTCAGTTTGACCCATCTTGTTCC
Source organism: Peromyscus nudipes (assembly GCA_902168325.1). Lineage (NCBI taxonomy): Eukaryota > Metazoa > Chordata > Mammalia > Rodentia > Cricetidae > Peromyscus > Peromyscus nudipes. Next base: position 73 of record CABHPH010162059.1, on the reverse strand, counting down.
TGCATTTCCTATATACTCTCAAGTCAACCATCACACACACACACACACATACACACACACACACACACACACA